>JAQHUG010000014.1:7151370-7195548 GCA_028555095.1 Dicrostonyx torquatus | reverse complement strand
GCAGTCAAAATTATTTTTAAGTTTAGTGTGACTCTGCCTTCCCCATGGCTTATTATAAAATTTTACTTAATTATGTATTTTGATTATATATAATATATATTCATTATAAATATATGTATAATAAAGTATATATTTATAATATTTATTAGAACTCTGTATTATTGTTATATTGTAATAATGAAGTAGTACTAATTATTAAGCAACTATTTCATTATTTAATCTTCTCTTTATAATTTCTCAGCTAATAAAAATTTCTAATTTATACTTCCTCTATATATATTTATCCTTTTATGGCAAATATATAATTATACTTTCTTTTGTTTTACATATCATTCAGTTACTGCTCTTTTCTAAATATTAGATATTTTCAATTGCATAGCGTTTTATTGACTGAAAATAGCTACCATGTATTCCTTCTGACCTTATGATCCAGCAGAGTTCTCTGGAGGAGACCCAAGAGATTATATATGTGTTATAGAGGAGGACTTCTTAGAATGACTTACATGATGAGTTGTGGCTATCCAGGGACAGCTATGTCTTGGTCCTTTGGAATCTAAAGGGAGATGGCAAGGAAGTGAGTGAGGAAGGGTTGGAGGGAGGAGATGACAGGGCAGGGGAAGAGGGAAGAGCAGAGTAGAGTGGTGTGTCTGTAGAGCATACAAAGTAAGGGAACTCATGATCTCTGTATTAACCAAGTGCCTGTCAAAGTCGACATTGTACAAGCAGAAGGAGACTGGAGACTGGTGGAGAGAAACTGGCGATGCTAACCTGGGAACTAAGAACAGTCTGAGAGGAGAACCCGTGTCCACCTATAGGCTGGTTTTCAGTGGGCCCATAGGTCTTCAGTATCTGTTCAGAGCTGTTCCTTCTCAAGTCCACTTCTGTATGATATGACTTAGAAATAATGAAGGAATTATACACTTGGAATTATATACTGAGAAGCTCGCCATCTAATCTGAAAGTGCTATTCAGATAGCATAGTATGTTAGGTCAGGGATCACAGATTTGTTACCATTTCTTAAAGTATTGTAAAATTATTGAAAGCAAGTTTAAATGTAGTATCAATTATCTATGATTTTTCTGTTACAGTGACTAATCATAAAAAATCTAGAGATTTACAATCTCTACTGTTTTTTATTTTAAGATCAAACAATCATAAAAATTAATAATTGGATGAATTGTGGTTCTGCATGGGTAGTGTAATTAACCTTCTATTTTTAGGTGGGTCACTCTGGTTTTGTTCCTGGAAAATTTTACAGTAGCAGTATTTTATTGACTAATACCAATCAGTTTGCAAGCTTAAACTTGTAGATAGCTTGCTTGGTAATGCATGGATGGATCAAGTATGACCTCCAGCATCCAAGTAAGGTTAATGACTTCAATAATCCATGGAAGGTTAATGATCATCCTCATCCATGTAAAGTTCAAGCAGCTGGAGTATTTTAAATAGATGAATTTTTCAAAACCAATGGTTTAGGTTGCCAATGGTGCAGGTTGCCAATGGTGCAGGTCACCAATGGTAGGTCATCAATGGTGTAGGTCACCAACAGTGTAGGTCACCAATGGTGCAGGTCACCAATGGTGTAGGTTGCCAATGGTGCAGGTCACCAATGCTGTAGGTTGCCAATGGTGTAGATCACCAATGGTGTAGGTTTGCCAATGGTGTAGGTTCGCCAATGGGGTAGGTCACCAACGGTGTAGGTCACTAATAGTGTGGGTCGCCAGTGGTATAGGTCACCAATGGTGTAGGTCATCAAATGCAGGTGTTTATGTTTTTTTTTAATCCCCAATTCCCTTTGTTGCAGTAAATCTTGTATAATATACTCCAAAAAAAAGCTGAAATATAATTATAAAAAAAAAAGCTGGAGAGATAGCTCAGTCATTAAAGGCTAGGCTCACAACAATAAAATAAGTCTTATTATTTTACTTATGTCTCACTAAATTCAGAACCTGATGTTAATAGGAAGCTTGCTTTATTAACTTCCTAATGAAACAAAATTGCCTTCTACTTTATTATGCAGCTGTTATTTTCAGCATTTATCCTGAAATTGTGGCATATGATAATTAACTTTTATCTGATTTTTACTTAACAGTTCTGTATTCTCACACCGGGTTATCTCTTGTCTGTAACTGTATGAAGTGGAACATTATCGACTGATTTCATAGTCGAGCTTGTCTTGTGCTGAGAACACACATTTAAAACATATAAAACCCGGAAAGGGAGATGTTTGCCCCATGGTCTTCTCATCTGCTCTCTGACAGGCTGCTCTGAGCACATGGATCATGCATGGGTTCTTCACTGTTCTCTGGGTCTGTCCTTGTCTCTCTCTCTTTTGGTCTGTGCTGAGTGGCTGTTTGCTTCATTCAAAGCTCTATATTTAGATGATGAAGTGAAGTAGGAACCTGGGAGGTAAGTGCAGGAAAAATGTCCTGAATCATCTTGTTTGTTTTAAAAAACTAAATTCTACAGTTCAAGTATAATCAGACAATCAAAATGAAGACGTGACTTTAAAATAAAACTTTAAATTCAAGATGTTTTTGCCTAATGCAGCAAATTCTGTAAAATTTGACCCACAGGTATCCATTGTTCTGATATTATTGGCCCCTTTCCCAATTGTGTTTATTTTAGTCAGGCCAGACAGTCTGAAACACAATGGGAAAACACCCTGTGCAATTAAAGCTTTGAAATACACAGAAGCAAATTAACATTAAAAAGAGATTTTCAATGAGGACCTGATAGACAATCTGTTTCCATATTAATCAAAAAGTATGTCTTATAATTGGTTTTTCTTATAACGTTCCCTTGAAGATGGTTCTACAGGCAGATTCTGTTGTCTACCTTGAAGACTGCAAGAAGGCTGGGCTGGGCTGTCACCTGACTGCACTCACTAAGCCACAGCACAGCTGGGTCACAAATTAGGCTTCCAAATGTAGGCGGTGAATGGCCACCATGAACTATTGCAAAGCAGTCAGGGTCTTCCTCTCTCCTCACTAATCTGGTGGCTAAGAATTCTGGAGTTTCCTTAGAAGTGTGTGCTGGCTCTTCCAGGGCTTTTCCTAACTTTATCTGTTAGTGTCGGTGTTGCAATATCTATAACCATAAAACGTGGAAACCAAGACATAAAGAATCAGATTTTTTGGGTTTTTTTTGTTTTCTTTAAAAGAAGCATTTTTTCTACTTCCATATTTCATATCTCCCTAGAATAAAAGTATTACAGCTCACATTTCTTCCACGTCATTATTTGTATTAGAGCTGAGTTGGAATGTGTTTGGAAAAGCTGTTTTCATCTACTGTATTAATCTACTTGCTGTGTTGGTTCAAATTTAGTTTTTTAAGTTTATAAATATTTACTATTTCCATTCATGAGGTTCGTGAACCTGAGAAGACTTGATGGAAGATTTGACAAAGTGAGTTTATGAACACTATTACCTAATTTTAAGATTTGGTTGCTAGATGAATGTAGTGGCACACACCTTTAATCCTAGCATTTGGGAGGCAGAGGGAGAAGGATCTCTGTGAGTTCAATGCCAGCCTGATTTACAGAGTGAGTTCCAGGACAGCTAGAGCTATATAGTGAGAGCCTGTCTTGAAAAACCCAAACAAAACAAAAAATTGGGTTGCTGTATTTTCCACACAGTGTTCTCTGCCTTTCTTCTCCCGTGTCTATAAAAACAGAGCAGTGATCCCTTTCTGTACTTACTAATGTGGGCGGGGTAGCAGGCTTTGGTTGGCAAAGAGTTTGTAATTTTCAAAGCTATATTTCAGATTCTAATTTGAATATGAACTAACATGCCCTTCAGGATTGTGATTCAGAGTTTAAACCATGACCTAGGGATGACTAATGAGAATGGACAGAATCACGGATTTGGAGGCCCCGAAGTCAGATCAACTTCAGGCTCTTCAGTCTTCAGAAGGTACCAAACGTTTTTGCCTCTGCTCAGGCGTGCTGTGAGGTGGAACAGTGCGCACACCAGGTCTAGTAGGAGACAGACTGGCTGTCACGTGCTCACTCAGTCTCTCACTGACTTACCCGTCCATACTTCACCTTCTTCTTATGAGCCAGAAGAGAATTCAGTGCTCTCTTCAGCCCTGGACGCTGTGTCATGCGCTGCCTCCAAGGGGGCTTAGCATGTTGTCTTGTTGGTCTCTACTGTCCTAGTCCTTAATTCAGGATAAAAAAGAGTTGTTAGTAACTGGAGGGGAACATATTCTGTAATAAACATATCAGCTAAGAAATAGACTTATGAATATGTCAATCTTAGACTTTTAATGAAGTGAGTTTTTTTTTTCTGGTTAATTCTTGCCTGTGTGGATGACCCATCATGTTTACAGAGTAGCTGTTTTCTGCATATGGACAGAGTAGTGTTATAATTGCATGCTACAAAATCTGCTCTAATTAATTTCCTTCCATGTTCAGTGAATTTGACATCTCTGCTGAGGCATTAGTGAGTTTTACAAAAAGTAAGTCTGAACAGAGCTGCTCTTTGGATTGATCAAAAGAGTTGCTAAGTGGCCTTCATCAGACTTGAAATCAGATTTTCAGGTGAAAAGCATTGTAAAATGCTGTTTTCTTGCAGCTGAATAGGTATTATTCTGACACATAGAATCTACATCTCTGCCGTTGGTAGAGATGCAGATTCTTGGTCGAGTGCAGCTTAACTGATCACTCGCGTATCCAGATGTACATGCTGGCACTGAGAAACTTGCTAGGTCCATTCTTCTTGTTGTATAGTATTCTCTTAAAAATGAGAGCTAAACTCCACTAGTGACATTTGCTGCCTCATCATCAAAGAATAGGTGCCATAGTGCAGAGAACTCTGGCCATGTGCCCCGAGAAGTACAGTGTTTTCCAAAGAGGTAGTCACCCTGACGGTGTCTGGGTACTGCTAATTAACACGTGAGCAATTGACCACAATTCCTGGGCTAAAAGTAAAGGAATGAACAGAATGAAATGAAAATCTAAAGTAGGCAGAATTGTTTGTAGGGAGCACAGAAGAGCTCGTGTAGACTTGGTAACTGGGATGAGCATATGTGAAATATGCCTAATGTTTATGAAAGAAAGTGGTTACTAGGAAACTGTGAAAAAGCACCCTAATTATGTGACCTTCAAGATATACCAATAAATATAGAATTCAGATCACTTTGTGTTGAAACCAGAACTCACTCAGCCATGTTTATTCTTGGTTCCCTTGCATTGCAGTTGTTTCTGAAGGAAGTAAGGCTCACTTTCCTTTTCAGGGTTAGATCCTGACTCACAAAGTTTGGATTTACTTCAAAGTTCATTGCTAATGTTATATATTTGGGAGATTGGGTTTTGGTTTCCTATTGTAGTCATCTACATCATAGTTAAAGTTCACCTGTATATAATGGTATTCTTTATTATTGAGCTAGTCGTGACCTTAACTTAGTATGTTGGGCGCGTGAACTCTGCTACAGCAGTGACAAAGGCAGACCGGAAGGTAGTAGCTCTTCTGTGTTAGTTGTGCTCCCGCAGAGGGGCTTTTTTTCTTTTATCCTGACTTTTGCACTTCAACAATCCCCACACAAATCATCATGATGGGGTCTGCCCTGTGGCCACTGTAGCTTCGAGCAGAATGAGATCTCTGTTTCTTTGGTGTTTTTGGCATTGAACTGAGATGGGTGGACTGGCTCCTTTTCCAAACTACTGGGCAGTGCTGTGGTTAGCATAGGTGTTTTTCAAGCCATGCTTTTGCCATGGGAAGTAGACCAGCAGGTGGCTGTGAGAAGCTGTCTTAAATGGACACAGGGTAACCAAGTGTACAAGCCCTGGGATAGCTTAGATGTACCCTTGGATCCCTGTAGCTCTGTCCCTGCTCTCCTCATTCTTTGAAGTCAGTTCTCTAGATTTCTTCTTTTTAGGATGCGTCCTCGTATGTTTTACTAGCTAAGTCAGACACCAAACAATAACTCTTTTCTTCTGTGATATAGTTTATTTTTAAAAGATATAGTTATTGAATAACAAAAGGGGAAAAATTATGTAACAATAAATAGAATGAAGCACCTTACCTGTGCAAATGTGTAAATAAATAAAACAGAAACCTGTAGCACAAATGCTCCAGTGGGTTGTTTTTCCATGACTATTTCTGTGGGAGCCTTTTCCTTTGGGGAGGCCATTTGTTTGTAGGTAGGAAAGGCTCATTTACTGACTATAATTAACTGATGACAACTGCAAAACAGCTCTCCACCTCCAATGTTTGCTTTTTGTCAGGGGCTCCGGATGATCATTTCATTTTGCCAGGCGACAAATCACAGCTTAACATGTGAATGTAATGATGAAGGATCCAGCTGAGCTGAGTCCAGTTCTCTGAAGATGCTGTGCACCGAAATTAAGGGAAATCCCCTTTTCTGTTGTTGTTTTTCTCCAGCATGCATTCAGTCCTCACATGTGGGAAGAGCAGGCATCTATGCCATTTCCTGCTTCAGCATCTTTCAGGCCTGGTTGCTACACAGCTACAGACAAAAGGAATGTACAACAATTTGGGAAGTTGGCTTATGTTTGCTTCCAGTGGTCAGCCTTGTGTAGACGCTCAGTATGATGCTAGCCCACCTGCACCTGGATGACACAGACGCTCAGTATGATGCTAGCCCACCTGCACCTGGATGGTAATGGCGCAATCATCTGAGGTTTTGCCGTGGTTTAACTGGAGTCTTCGGCAGTGGGTGAGTTTGATCTTAGAGTAGGGTAAAGAATTGTCTGTTCATAAACACCTTCAGTAATGTAGCAGGATACAAGGTTCAAAACATCAGTAGCCATCTTTTACACAGATGATAAATGGGTTGAGTAAGAAATCAGAGAAACATCACCCTTCACAATAGCCACAAATAGCATAAAATATCTTGGAGTAACTCTAATCAAACAAGTGGAAGACCTGTTTGACAAGAACTTTAAATCTTCAAAAAAAGAAATTGAAGAAGACACCAGAAAATGGGAAGATCTCCCATGACCTAGGGTAGGTAAAATTAACATAGTAAAAATGGCAATCTTACTAAAAACAATCTACAGATTCAATGCAATGCCCATCAAAATCCTAACAAATTCTTCACAGACCTAGAAAGAATGGTACTCAACTTCATATAAAAAAGCAAAAACCAAGGATAGCCAAAACAATCCTGTACAATAAAGGAACTTCTGGAGGCATCACTGTCCTTGACTTCAAACTCTACTACAGAGCTACAGTACTGAAAACAGCATGGTATTTACATTAAAAAAATAGGAGAACCAATGGAACTGAATTAAAAACCCAGATACTAATCCATACAGTTTTAAACACTTGATTTTTGACAAAGAAGCAAAAAATATTAAATGGAAAAAAGAAAGCATATTTAACAAATAGTGCTGGCGTAACTGGATGTCAACACATAGAATAATGAAAATAGATCCATATATATCACCATGCACAAAACTCAAATCAAATGGATCAAAGACCTCAACATAAAGCCAGCCACACTGAACCTTTTAGAAGAGAAAGTGAGAAGTACACTTAAACACATTGGCACAGGGAACCACTTCCTAAATATAACTTTAGTAGCACATACCCTGAGAGAAACAATTAATAAATGGGACCTCCTGAAACTGAGAAGCTTCTATAAAGCAAGGGACATGGATAAGGCAAAACAGTAGCCTACAGGATGGGAAAAGATCTTCACCAACCCCACATCTGACAGAGGACCGATCTCCAAAATATACAAAGAACTCAAGAAATTGGTCATCAAAAGAAAAAATAATCCAACAAAAATATGGACTACAGACCTAAACAGAGAACTCTCAACAGAGGAATCTAAAATGGCTGAAAGACACTTAAGGAACTGCTCAACATCCTCAGTCATCAGAGAAACACAAATAAAAACAACTCTGAGATTCCATCTTACACCTATAAGAATGGCCAACATCAAAAACACTGATGACAACTTATGGTAGAGAGGTTGTGGGGTAGAGGGAACACTTCTTCATTGCTGGTGGGAGTGTAAACTTGTACAGCTCCTTTGAAATTCAGTAAGGCAATTTCTCAGAAAATTAGGAAACAACCTACCTCAAGATACCATACCACTTTTGGCTATAGAGCCAAATGATGCTCAATCATACCACAAGGACATGTGTTCAACTATGTTCATAGCAGCATTATTTGTCATACCCAGAACCTGGAAACAACCTAAATGCCTCTCAACCAAAGAATGGATGAGGAAAGTGTGGTACATCTACACAATGGAGTACTACACAATGGAGCAGAAAAAAATAATGATGTCTTGAATTTTGGGCAAAGGGATGGATCTAGAAAACATCATATTGAGTGACATAACCCTGACCCAAAAGACAAATATCACATGTATTCACTTGTAAGTGGCTTCTAGACATAAATAAAAGAAAAACAAACCTACAGTTTACAACCCCAGAGAACCTAGACAACAAAGAGGACCCTAAGAGAGACATGCATGAATCTAATCTACATGGAAGATAGAAAAAGACAAGATCTCCTGAGTAAATTGGAAGTATGGGGATCATGGGAGAGGCTAGAAGGGGAGGGGAGCAGAGAAAAATATATAGCTCAATAAGAACAATAAAAAAGAGAGTTGTCTCTTTGATTGGGTAAAATGTTTCAGAATAATGTCCTAAAGCAGCTGGGCTAGTGTCTTCATGGGTTCCTATGTTTTATGACTTTTCACATTGATTGTGTAGTATGCAAGAAGGATTTCTTTTGGACTCCAGATAGAAAATATTGGTAAGGAAAGATGAATAATGTTTCCCTTTGCGGTAAGTAGAATAGAAAACTTTATAAAGACACAAGGATATTCTGTGGCTGACATTTGTGTCTGCTTCACAGAATGGTAAAACTAAGCAGTACTTCTGAGGGAAGAGGGCACATGAATGAAACAAGAATTAAATTCTTGCTGTGGATAAGTATTTACTGTGGAAAGAATGACATTAAAGTCAAATCAAATGTGGCAAAATCATTTTGTGCACACATGCATCTAGACATACGTGTACATGTATATCTAGATATATGTGCACACATGTATCTAGACATACGTGTACTTATCTCAGTTGCTCATGGACTTTGCAATCAGAAAAATTTGGACCCTAGCACATTTCCTCAGCTGCTGGTAACTGAGGCTAAATTGAGTTTTAGAATACATAGCCAGCTTCTTGACATAAATTGATGCTACGCTGAATTTGTACAATTTATGGAGTTTAAGCCCAGAAATGTGTTATGGACACTCAAGTTAGGAGTTTTAGATTACGTTAAGGTGACAAAATGGGAATTTTAAAGAAAATGCTTTCTACAAAATGAAAGAATTTTTATATATTCTGTTCATATTTTTTTAAAATTCAGGGTTGTTTTTAGGATTTTGCTTAAGTCCAGCTTTTACCAAAATGTTTATACAATCGTAAACTGGTGTCAAGCATCTGTGCTTGATTTTATTTGCAGTGCTATTATGCCATTCCCTTTCTGCTAATAAAACTCCTATTTCTTATTATGTAAAAATAGCACTTAACTTGGCATTAAACAAAGCACCTGTTTTTAAAAATTCCTCCCATTTATTTCTGGTAAGTTTGTTCTGAAGTCAGTGTTTTGCCGGGAGTTGTATTGTCCACCTGTGTGTCCCAGGCACATCATTCTCACAGGCATTCATTTAGTCCTTTATCTTCGAACATATTTGCTTTCAGTCATTATGTGTGCGTGTGTGCCTGTGCATATGTGCGCCGGCCGAGGCTGGAGGTATCAGATCCCATGGATCTGCAGTTAAGGGCAGTTTTGAACCTTCTTATTTGGACATTGGGAACTGAACTCAGATTCTCCACGGCAGCAGTCAGAGCAGTGAGGACTTTTAAGCGTTGCACCATCACGCCAGCTCCTAAAATTAGTAATCCCATGCTGTGGGGTTTCTTTGATTAACCTGAGTTGGGACTGTGTAGTGTTAATGCTTTTTGAAGAATGGGCAGGACATTAAAAGTTGGTGATATGCAAGTGTGTGTGACCTTGGAAGTAATGCTGAGAGCAATCCCATTTGGGGAGTTGTCTCTTAGTATTTTGTCTCTGATAAATTAATTATTGATCACTGTAGTCATTATCTCCCTTATCACTGCTAGGCTTCTTTTTCTCATCTGCTGTTGTTACATAACTGTGTATATTACTCACCTGGAGGTTCACAATATTATTTTCTTACTGAAAAATGATGCTTTTAAATTCAGAACAACACAACAAGCACATCGTGTTGTGCACGGTGCTGTTCATGGTCTTAGCCTGTTGGGTTTTACGGCTGCACGGTATGTATACAATTAGTGTCCGTGTCATAGTTCTCTGTATAAGGGCTCTGTCAACACCATGTGGGAGTCATAGTCTCTTCATTGCCTCATTACTTGGTGTGCCCAATTATTTTAATTTCAACCACACTGAAATGTGTATCATCTTGGTTTTAATAAAGAATGCCTTTAAAGTTCTATAGTTAAAGAAATGTGATGTGTCCACCATACTTACGTTTTTTTTTTGTTTCAGATTTTACCTTTGTTGACATTTAACCTTCACGATAATGAGAAGGATCAGTTTTCCCTTTAAGGACAGGATCATGTTCCCTGTCTCCTTTCCTTCTTCTGTTTCCAGGATGCACTTGGTGGTGCATCTCCCTGCCAGTTTCGGTACAGTTTGTTGGTGACATTATCTGGGCCATGGGAAACTTGTTTGTTATGAGTTCAGATTTATTTGTTGGAGGATGAGAAAGATTGTCTAACTATTTGTGTGCTGGCATTGTCTCTTCTAAGAATTTTTTACTTTTATTTAAAATTTCCATTTTTCTTTTTAAACAGGAAAACACTACTTTCTTGAATATTCATTGGGTTTTGTTGATCAGCTTTATTGTGAATTTAAGTTTTCTATTTGAGTTTCTCTGTTTATTTTGTTTTACTTCTTTGAATAACTCCTAGGGTTTGACTTTCTGTTCTGACTTTCTGTAGTGACTGATTCCTGTTGATTTACATCTTCTATGCACCAAAACCCTCTCTGAAGTAGCCCTCATTTAAACTTGTAGTATTTAATTCACTTACCTTTATTATAACCATGGTGATGGTTAGTTTTTGAACTAGCATTGTATTTTTTTTTAATGAAAAACTGGTGATGTGGCCGGGCAGTGGTGGTGCACGCCTTTAATCCCAACACACAGGAGGCAGAGGCAGGTGGATCTCTGTGAGTTCGAGACCAGCCTGGTCTACAAGAGCTAGTTCCAGGACTGACTCCAAAGCTGCAGAGGAACCCTGTCTCGAAAAACAAAAAACAAAAAAACAAAACAAAAACTGGTGATGTGGTATGTCCTTCTGTATATGTGTTGCTTTTATTGGTTGATAAATAAAGGTGTTTTATCCAAATGGCTTAGCAGAGTAATCTCAGGCAGGAAATCTGAACAGAGATATTAGGAAGAGTAGACAGAGTCAGTGAGATACCATGTAGGTGCCTAAGGAGACAGACGCCGAAGCCTTACTGGTAAGCCACAGCCTCATGCTGATACATAGATTAATAGAAATGGGTTAATTTAAGATGTAAGAGCTATCTAGGGATGCACCTGAGTTATTAGCCAAACAGTGTTGTAATTAGTATAGGTTCTGTGTGATTATTTGGGTCTGGACAGCTGGGAAATAAAGTACAGTCTCCGTTTACATACTAGAACCTGGAAGAAATCAATATTTACCCCCAAATCAATGTGTGTATGTGTGCATGAATAGAACCCAGAACAATAAGAAATAGCACAGTTACACCCTCGTATTGAGTGATGTATGAATTGCCTTTAATTTCTAAACACCAAGTTTTTCTTCGTGTTCTTGAGTCTTAAGATTACTGTACAGGTGAAATAAAACAACCCGGTAGTTTAAAAATAAATTTAGGACAACAATATATCTGTGTTTTCAAAATTCTGTTTAAAAAGATGAAACCATTGTTACCTTGGACACCTGTCTCATCCCAGACTTTATTTATGCTCCTTAGACATCTTCCCATTCTACTGTGCTGTATAGTCTGCTTCTCTGCCTTGATTCAGACCCAAGCAGTGCTGTAATTATTCCTAAACTTCACTCTTCTCCAATGGTCCATTCGACTCAGACTCTATGGGAAGGGGTTGTTTTCTGCTTGAAGCTGGTGGTGTTTCTCTCTGTGTGGGTGTGTGCTGCAAGAGAAACCTTGGAAGTTTATTTGTAACATTTTTGCCCCTTTCAATCTGGGACACAACAGTGCATTTTCCTGCTCAAATTTGGCAACTTCTCAGTGTTATTCACTGTCCAACTCCAGTCTCATCAATCAAAGAGCTGCATTAAATGCTGTATTTATATATGCCATTTCTGGGAAACACAGCAATATGTGTTATTCTTGGAAACAGTGCGCTGACCTCATATTAACAAAGGGAGAGAAAGGCGCACGTCTTAAACAGCGGCACTGGAACTGAAGCTGAGAGAGCCAGGGAAAGTGTGTAGGTGTTCAGTAGTAACTTCTCACACAGCCAGCATCTTTTCATGAATGGGAGCAATTTACAAAGTTTCCACAGATAAGACCTCAAGTAAGGACACACTTACTAACTTCTCCCTCCTTCAATATATCAGCCTTCTATGTTCCTACTAAGTAGTAGGTAGGATCTTGGTTGCTGTGCCTATCCTGATGAATTCCTTACAATCATTTCTATATCTGGTTCAGTTTAGTGGGTGGCACTCAGGGTTTAAAGGTAAATCCTTCTTGCTCTTAATTATAGAAGTTATGGACTCAGATAATGTCAACTTTGAGACCACAATCACATCAATGAACATATGTCTTCTTGTATTTAGTAATTCTATACCAAGAGGAGGAGTATAAAGATGAATGCCAGGCTGAAACCTCTGTGGCTTCTGAAATAATACATTTCTTTACATTTGAGAGGTAAAGGTTCTGCTTGTTTTAGGCTGCTATCATTTACACTGGTAAAATCAGTTTTTCTTGTATGCATTTTTATGTGTTTATCCAACTGTGGAATTTTTATTTTCTAAATATTGAGTAAAACTCTATCTTAAGTCACTGAAATGCAAAGATAAAGAAAACTTTCATTATAGACATGAGACAGCTTGCACAAAAATCAATTAAAGCAGATGTTGACCAAATTTCATATAAATTGCCAGAGTAAATATTTTGCATGTATAAGGCCATATGGTCTCTGTCACAGTGATTCAGCTCCCTGTTTTAGCTGAGTACAACTATACACACAATGTAAACAATGGGTGGGGGTGCATTCCAGTTCCAGAACAGTAGACGGGTGATTGAATGCGCCCCAGTCTGCCCACATTGGACTTACTGCATTCACTAAAACTGTAAAGCCATTTCTGTTCCCCCCAGTCAGATCTAAAGGCAACCTTTTGGTATCCTCATGCATGGCACTGTAACCACACTGAGTGTACTGTTTCTCATGCTTGGGTCTGAGGGCTCCTACATCTTTGTCTACAGGGATAACCCAGGCAGGACTTTGTTCTGTGCTATCCTGAAGCCTTTCTGCCTACTTGAGTTCCTACTTTGAAGTCTGTGATGATACTCTTATCATACAGAATAGTTATTCAAATAGCTGACAGAGAGGACATGAAGGGAACATTTGTCTTGCACTAAAGTTGAAAATGGAAACTCTAAGAGAGCAAGGTTATTAATACATAGATAGCATCGAGGGCCATGACTGAGTAAGGTGATTTGTGGGTGTGTTCTGTAATGAATAGAAGCACTAATCACATCCCAGAGAACCTAGAGAACAATGAGAACCCTAAGAGAGACATACGTGGGTCTAATATACATGGGAAGTAGAAAAAGACAAGATCTCCTGAGTAAATTGGGAGCATGGGGACCATGGGAGAGGGTTGAAGGGAAGGGGAGAGGAAGGTAGGGGAACAGAGAAAAATGTATAGCTCAATAAAATAATAGTATCAGTATCCACAAAAAAAGAAACTGAGCCATATAAAAATTGTGATGTATAAGTATGCAATAAAAGGTCAAGAAAAAGAAAAAGAAAAAGCATGTCCACATGTTCTTACTCAGCAAAATAAGATGCTCTGGGTCTAAGTGGCCTGATTATCCCTGCAGATAACCAGTAATCTACTAATGCTTGAGTCATTTGGGGTTCAGGAACCTTGATGTTATCTGTATTGTTGTACAAATAACTGTGGTCCCAAGGCAATATTTACTAAGCACTGATGTTTATATAGCTAAGGATCTTTGGGCTGTTATCAGCAAAACTCAAGGTAGTCATCTTCAAATGTGTCTGTCAGTAAAGTCAGGGGACATCTTAGCTTCAGGAGTCTTGACTGTCTCTCTAGGGTGCCACCTTCCTGCCTGTGCAATATGCCAGGCTTTAATTCCCCAAAAGGGATTGTGGTTGGCAGATAAGAACAAAGGCTTTAGTTACTAGGTAAATAGTGTCATCAAGCTTGTGAAAAGAAAATCTGAGGCTCTTACCATGCTAGGGAGACTTGGTCAATTTAGCCACACTAACATAGAGTGTTTACAACTCTGGAATGATGGTTTATGTGCTGGTTTTCCAAAGCCCTTTTACATATTTAAAATTCTACTACTAATGGCACCTAGACCAGTGACCCCAGGAGGTCCGTGTCAGTGCTTCTTCATAGCACGTCCTGGGACTGTCTCTGTTCTGTATTCATTACAAACCTGATGCATCCATTTGGGGCCCTGCCTTATCTGACGGGAAGATTTTATCTGAAGTTCACTTTTCCTTAGTTTATATTTATATGTGATATCTACCTTTTCCTACTTCCAAGATAAGACCATTACTGGCAAGTTTTAAATCCAATCCAATGGTAAAGATAATGTTTATACTATTTCCTCTCCCAGCTCACCTCAGGCTCATGCCTTGATTAGCTGCCAGCTGAATACACACTGCTAAGCATGGCGCTGGGCCTGCTTCTCAGCATCAGGGCCCTGAGAAAGAGAGAATGGAGATTTTTTTTTCACCATTTATTGCCCCATCCCTCCCATAACCAAAACCTTGGAGATCTCTGTTCTTTCATGCCTTATGGTCTACAAGGTGGCAGGTTCTGACTTCTCTTCTGAAAACCCTTTGCATCCCCCATTGCCCACCCTGTCTGTGATGCAGCCCACTGGCCTGCTTTCTGTTGCAGCTGTGACACAGGAGGGGCTCTGCTTTCTGTGAATGAGTTTTCTCAGTTTAGGAGGCTGAATCCTTTGCATTAATGTATGGTCTGTTTCTGAATAAACTCCATGGGGTGATGAGAATAATGCATCAGTTGTCGCTTTTGGAAGGAATGTTCTCCTAGGTCCATTTGATCTATGATGTTACGTAATCGAGCAAAAAAAAAAAGGCTTAGCAGTCAGTACCTGTGCCATTTGGGTAGCTAAGATACCTGGGGTTTGCTGAGTTTCAGAAACAAATGCAGATGGGATCTCTAGCACTGCTTGACTCCAGTTCAAAGAAAGGTGTTGGAATCTGCAGCTGCGTTTATATTAATTCTATCATGGGGTCATTCTCAGTATCCGTGCTAGCCTATTTATAGGGCTGAGCAGAGGACTCCTGAGGCTGGAGTGGGGTAACACTGGCCGATGTGATGAAGCCATAATATAGACATACCACTAACATTAACATAGGCAGGGGTGACTTTTGTTTGTCTTTTTTCGAACAGCTGACATTTTTATTTTGGTAAGTCAACTGTCTCTATCTATGCAGCAGCCTTAAAGTATCTCAGTAAGATGATCTTTCTTCTCTAAGCGGTGTGCACATACAGCCCAAATGTACATCTGCATAGACATAAGCCATGGACCACATTTCTCAGCATGGATGGCAAAATCCAAGCCATATTTTAAGTTGGTAAAATAGACTCTAACAGTATAATTGGTATTATTTTGACAATGTTAAAGTTAGATGTAAAAGACCTGTGGAATTGTCTTTTACCACATGGACTTTATTTTTGCCCCAACATTTCTTCTCAGATCATGCTTTATTATTTATTGACCTGCATTTGGTTTACCTCTCACTAATTTAAGCCTTATTTGAATTTTTTCATGAAGTTTATGCCAATGGATCAGCTTAGTGATGGAATGTTATTAAAAGCTCATAAAATACCTCAGCATCCAAACATTCTGACCTCTTGCTGTAGATGCTAAGACAATGGTTCTCAACCCATGGGTCACAACCCCAAGAGGTTGTATATTAGATATTTTTATTATGATTCATAACAGTGGCAAATGCAGTTATGAAGTATCAATAAAATAGTTTTAGGGTTAGTGGTCACCACCACATGACAACCTGTATTAAAAGGTCACAGTATTAGGAAGGTTGACAACCACTGCCTTGCAAGGAGCTTTCTTCGGTAGAGCTGCGCGCACTAAGGCACCTGTGCACATTTATGGTGTTCACAGCACCTTTCAAAATGTAGAAATCAAGTCATTAGTTCTTAACACCTCAGGATTCTGTATTTCATCATTCTCATCTCTGTCACCGAAGACCATCCATGAAGAAATGGAAGGAGGAAATGGCACCATGCAATGGCTCCATAGCTGGCTCCTTCTGTTTCCTGTGTCCCCATCCATGAATATTTCTTGTATTTGCTTCACTAAATCAAACTAAAAGCTAACACTATAATATAACAAAGTATTAATGGCTAAAAATAACAGAACCTTAATGGTTAACTCTAGGTATTGGATATGTAGATTCTTTGTACTACTGTTGAGTCCTTTATGTTTTAAGTTAGGTAACAGAATCATAGACTGTCTAAGGGAGCCTGAATTCTGACTTACCACCCCAGGTAGTTTCTGTAGCTGCCCCTGTGGCTTCTGCTTGTCTCTGGGAGACTTATGCCAATGCAACCCTCCAGGATTTTCTTCGCCAGCTGATGAAATCAAAAACTTAGAGAAAGGAGGTAGAAGCCACAAAGTTTATGCCTGATTTTTGAATGCACAAAATGAATCCAGGGGAAGCATTTTAAAACCATTTATTTTTAATATATTCCTTTATTTGTATATCTTATTATATTAGAACTATCATTTCTTCCTTTGGGGAGTAGGGAAGATTCATTACCACATTTTTAATAAAACTTAACATTCCTAGATAATATAAAAGCTTGTTTGAGATAGATAATGATTATTTTATGTGTTTATCTCAAATTGAAATTCATATTCTTTGTTTTCAGGATATTAGGGGACTGCTTAACAAAGGCAGTGGTAAAAGCCCAAATGTTAAAGACACAATAGCAGTGTAATTGAAAACTACCTATGGAGGAAGTCTCGAATACAGAGAAGGCAAAAGTAAATCAGGAACTGCTCAGGAGAAGGGCAGAGAGAGTGGGGGTGGACCGGAAGGGGAAAGGGAAAGAAGAGGGGATGAGAAGGAAGGAAGAGAAGGATGGAGGAAGGGATGAAATGAAGAAGAGAGGAGTGAGAAGGAGAAGTTGCCCAGAAGACACGTGGTGAAGGTGTTGCTTATGGGACTATAGTATATGACCCAAGAGAGTCACTGTGCTCAGAGCTTAAAGTGCTCTGTCACGGGCCATGGGGATTTTGCTATGCATTTTCCAGCACACAGGTGGCACATGGTACCAGCGGGGCTCAAGGAGAGCTCTTTCCCAATAGGAAGGATCTGGAAGTTCTAATGGCCAGGCCAGACAAACACAAAGGTTGCTGCTTTAGGTAAGATCTCAGAAATAAGGAGAGCTCCATTGCACGCCCTTCCCGTAAACTCGCCTATGCCACATGCCGTGATGTCACAGGTTCCTTGAAATAGTGAGAACTGCTCCTCTGTGGAGTGAGCAAATGTGACTTCCAGAGCCCTGTGTCCTGAAGATGTCTCCATTGTCACTCTTTTTTTAAGTTTTTTGATATTAAAATATAGTTACCAACCCCCCCTTTCTTTTCCTCCCTGCAACCCTTGTTCTTGTTCTGACTCACGGTCTCAGCTTCTTTCATATTTTTCTGAGGATTTAAGAGGCAGGCATACAGAGAAAGCCGAGCTTCGTAGAGAGAAGGGTGCTCCGCTGTTGCAGTTGTGTGCGGATCTGCTCCTCTGTCCTAGAGATAACCTGCGCTTCTTGTCAGACATTCACTGCTGAGGGAGCCAGTCTGTCCTGCAGCCCCAGCAGTGTGAGCGTGATGTCACTACAGCAACTCCATGATGTGACCAGTAGCATCAAAGTGCTTTTTGCTTGTCTTCTGATTTCTCTAACACTCCAGCCTGTCACCCTGCCTTCGCCGTCCATGGTCTATGCAGCTGCATAATTATACATCACATCTCCAAAATGAATTAGTTTATTTTTAAAACAGCTAATTGCCTGAGTGGAGTCATGTTTTACCAGAAGCACAAAGACGCTTTGTTCATCGCAGAGAAAGTTTCTTCTGGAATGACTATTAGGCTACAACTTCGGCGAATGTCAGCCGTAAACAGCCAAATATCAGCAAAACCCCCTAGAGTAGCTCATATACCAGAGCATCCCTAAGCAATCTCAGCATTATTGACTGTAACACGTAGCTCTGTGTGCTCTTAAAATTAAAATGACATATTTAGGATTGTCCTGTTGCACAATGGCGAGTATTTGGGTCCATTTTTACTGTGTATTTTCTATAGCTCAATTTAGATAATTTCCCTTGGAACCTAATTATGTCTTTTCAAGTCAAAGCTCTTGTTACATGTTTGGTCTCCTTTAGTCAGTGCAGTTCGTGGACTGAGACTTCTCTCTAGGCCTGAGCTTTGACATTTTGAGTTTGGATGTTGTTTTAGTATGCTTTCTCATCCTGTAACCCAACATTGAAGATTGGATAACTTCAAAACGCCATTCAAGAGATGGAGGCAGCCAGATCTCTGTGAGTTCATAGCCAGCCTGGTCTATAAAGAGAGTTCCAGGGCAGCTAGGACTACACAGAGAAACCCTGTCTCAAAAATTAAAAACAAAGCAAAACAAAAACCAGTAAGCATTTATTTGACTCTCAGCTCCAGAGCCCAAGTCCAAAAACTAAATGCTGGCATCTGTCACTTTTGTCCTGTCTCATAAAGTGACAATTAGGACAGGGAAATTCGGACATCAGGCTGAGCTCCCCCTCATCAGGAACCCATTATCATGACAGCTTACCTACTAGCCCATAATACTATTCATTCTTTGAGGACAGCAGAGCCTGAGTAGCATTTGGAGTAAATGCCATCTTCAGAGCCCTTACTGATTTAACGACAAATATCAATATGACTTTTAACACGTTGACTGTTACAGAACATTCAAACCATGCCTGTTCTATCTTTGTAAAAATGGGAGGTGTGATATCTAAACAATTCACTTAGCTTAGATATCAGGGGTAATGAGTGACTTCAGCTATTCCCTGTTGGGTAGCATTGCCTTCTCCAGTTAATATCAGAAATTCCCAGAAAGACTGAGTCAAACGAAATGTAAGTTGAATGCTCATAATGAAAAGTATTGCTTTTGGGGGCAGCATCTTCATGGCCTCTGAGCACAGATGCAGATTAGAAGGATGTGGGCATCAATTTCTTCATAGCCGTGCTAGTTAGTTAGATGGTTTTGAAAGTTCAGTAGCTCGAGGCTAAGATAGCTGATCCATATGTCTCCAGAGGCTCTGATGTGACATCACCACCATAAATAACCTCAAATGTCACCGCTTGATTACATTTTTAAACTTTGTTGCATTTCTCAATGGCAAATTTAACTGCTGCATTTTAGTCACTGGTGAGTGTCTGTCGGTATGGAAGCACTGGAGAAGAAAAGTCAGTGGGGGCCACAGTGAGGCTCATTTGGAAACCTCAAGTCTTTCTTCTCTCCCCAGTGTTTCTCCTGGTCAGCCTAGCAATAGTCTCTTGTTTTATTTATTTTTTTCCTCTGCCCACACAGATGTTAAAAGCCATAGTGATTGCATGAGCACTTTTAAGCACTGACTCCAACTTCAAATTCCCAACCAGAAAAGCAATGTCTACAGTGAGCTAAGCTGTATTATTTGTAAAGTTTTGTTTTTTGAATTTAGTTCCAGGAGAACCCATACGTCATGTCAACTAGGTATTGAAGGGTCCACCTAATGAGTGCTTGGAAAGCAGCGTGCTGCTTCTGACAGTGGAAGTTCTAGTTTCTAACTCCTGGAGTTTATCTGCCTCTGCAACAGCACACTCTCTCTGCAATGAAGCTTAGCTGGGCACTAACAAAGCACATCGAGGCTACTATCCTTTTTCTGGATCAAGCTAAGCAACATGCCATGGGTGGACCTTTCATTCAATAGATCGGTGTCCATAATTATGCCACAGCCAAGTAAAACTAATCTGAATTCTAGTGCATCATTTTTCACTTCAGTTAGTCCTGAGGATGATAAAAAAGGAAGTGCAGGTCATCCCCAAGGCCTAACTGGACCCCTGTGGATTGTCAGATTTATAATGACAGCAAGTAGTTTAAAGGTCTCCCAGTTATGCCCAAGATCCAGAGTGTTAATATTTCCAAGCCGAGGCAGACAGAGAAGGCAGTTAGGGGCATGTGTGTGTGCGTGTGTGGTGTGTGTAACATAATTACATAGTTAGTAAGATGTTTCTGTGTATTTATTTCACAACTCAACAAAATGTTGACAGATTTTTAAATGAAATGGGAGAACTGGGTAAATTCAGTCCACATTGTTTCTCTGGAAACAAAATTTTTCTTTATTAGTAAAATATATTTTTAAAACTTAAAGTACTTTAAGGTAGTCTCAAACTTTATTTTGGGTCACATTTCCTAGAATGTCCGAGTCTTTGAAACTTTGAACAGGTGAAGAGCTTCTTACCTGACGTGTTATACAAGTCAAGTCTCGGAATCCATTTTGGTGTCAATTTGTAAGTGTCCCATTATTTGAACATTATGTACATTGCATGTATTTGCAGAAATCAAGAAGCCTTTAGAGAATCCATAGATTTCCTTTGAACTGATAGTAGCCGACACAGTTAGCTTGTATCTTACAGTTAGTTGGTCCAGTAGTTTCCTTTTTAGGTTGAAAGGTGTTTGCCTGTCATGACTCTGGCTGAGTTTTGCAAGTCCTACTTTTGACACCAGAGCACAAAGATCAGTCCACACTCCAACTGCCTGAGGGCTATAAAGAGACATGAAGTATTTCTTAAATTGGTAATCATCTTTAGCAAAGAAACTGTGCTTCTAAGTGCAATTTCTGCATTTCCTAATTCCGTGCAGCATTATTGAGATGATGAGGTGCTCATTAGTACATTCCTTTTATGTTACATCACTTTATTTTAAAGTCAACTTTTATTTCAAGTTCCATAGTAATTTTTCATTGTTGGTAGCAGAATCACAATGAGAAAATCTTGAAAAGAATACATTTAGTTTAAATTAAGCCAAAAAAAAAAAAAGAAAGAAAGAAAGAAAGAAAAGAGGAAGGTGAACTTAGCCAGGACTCAATTTAGGATTTTACCCAGAATATTTAGCTGTCTTAGAAAATGCAAAATGTTGCCACTTCAAATGGAAATTTCCTGAGAAGAGCCAGCATTTGTACAAAACGTTTAAAAGACGCTATTAGTCAACATTTGAACAAATACGTGGTACCTTATCATTACCTTCAACTTTTGCCTCCCGTGCATATAAAATGGGATCTCATTTTGGCTGAATTCTTTTGTCTCTTAAAGACTAGTGTGCTTGAATGTATTTGAAGCCTGGGGTGCATGCTGCAGTTTTACTTAGACATTCTGATCACTTTGAAACTGGTTATATCTTGTTCAGTGTCCTTGCAAATGTTATTTTTAACATGTATTCTGAATGCTAATTGTTGACTGAATGCATGCACCATTAAAAATTTCCTCCTAATTTGTTATTGGTTATTTTTTCTTTTCAAAGATGTCTTTACATCAAATTATGTGCTTATATCGTCTTTACCAATCTATTCTTTAATGAATGGTGTTCTGTGGCTTTGAAAACTGTCCCAGGATATAAGTTTACTTCTCTATACTTTCCCCACTAAAAATTTGAAAATTGTTGTTTGAATATAATTATTTGATCTATATTCAAATTGATATTTTGACTATAAATGTAGTTTAGGACAGAGTGGATTTTGCTGAGACCCTATCATATTGTTCTTCATAATGGTCCCCACACGCTGATGGGATGGTTCTGTCATGCATCTGTGTGTCTGTGTATGTTTAGGAATGTTCTGTCATACATCTGTGTGTCTGTGTATGTTTAGGCATATTCTGTCATACATCTGTGTGTTTATGTATGTTTAGGTATGCTTGTCATGTATTTGTTGGTCTATTGGCCTCTCACCTGCATGTTTCTGAGTCAGAATACCTTCTCATATCTAGAACTTCACGACAAACTCCTGAAACCCGATAGCTTCCACACTTGTCTTGACTTTTCTTAAATGGAACACTTGGCTTCATTTGAAGAGCAGTCTTGGTTTCCCGTAGCCTAGATGTGTCTTTTGGTGTCCTGTACGATGCCTAGAAATTCCTTGAACTCAAGTGCTTGAAAAGATCATTAAAAAAACCATTTCCTATGAGTTACTAAATCACAAGATAGCTTTTATTCCTGCAAAGTTAGAGAAAATAAAGTGACCTATGACACAGAATGAGCCTGGCGCAATGTTTTACTTCCCACCTCACTGAGGAGCCAGTGTCCCTTGCATGGTTTGAAAGCTAGAGCTTGTGCACACAGGAGTCACGGTACTCCATGGTGTCTGCATGGGACATTTGTTAAAGATGTAGGTTAGTAACCAGTGAGTAAGTGAGCCCCACGCAAGTGTGAAGGCCTTGGGTGTTACCGCGGGCTCCTGTACGCTACCTGGATAAGGTACATTGACACTGATTTTATATATGAAATTATCACACACTGTGCTCTGTGCCAACAGCACAAACACATGAGTAGTATGTATGTTATAGCATGACTAAGGTGGTGGCACTTTTTCTCCATCACTCTTACTGTGCCCTTGAATGTCAGATCCACTTTTAATTAAAATGTCATGTGCCTTAAGACTCTCTGAGGAAACTCAAAATTCAAAACAGAAGAAAGGCTAATTATTTGCTCTTTAAACCAGATTTTCCTTATAGCATTGGTCACAGGTAACTCATTACTGCTGCAGTCTTCCTAGTAAGAAAATTAGGAAGACATTGAATTAGGCATTGGACGGATGCTACAGAGAAAAGCGAAACAAGAAGGATGCAATGGTATGCTTATGTTTAGGGCAAGAGAGAAGCTCACTTTTGATCCCTGTGTTGAAAACCCAAGGCCCCACCCTGTCAGTGATGGCTACAAATGAATGTATGGAAAAGACAGTGATTGCTAAATGAGGGAGATACTTTAATAATGGAAAGAGGCATTTCAAAAGTGTTGCTCTACACTCAGGATAAAGTGACTTGAAGGAGCTAATGAAGATGAAAGTTGGCTTAGAAGAAAAGGAAAACATGAACACACAAGGCCATTGAGAATCTTCCCTAGGAGTGTGTGTTATGGTGGCTGAGTTTTGATGGTTACTTAAGAATGTGTCTCCCAGCATCCCTGTTGCTATCATCACCATCTGGGAGATGGATGTGCCTGGAACTGTGGATAGCCACTATGTCAGAGTGGCTGCTTCTCTCTCTCTTCCCATAGGAAGAAGCTTAACGCTGGAAAATTTAAAACTGATTCTGGATACACATAGCACTTTCTAGGATGTAGGGAATATATGAATATAAGCACTTCCATAAGTCAAGCAGATTCTGTCTTTAGAGCTCAAATCTTTGGGGACATATTCGACATTGATAACTCTGTGAAGATTTTTGTTCTCTGAAAATCAAGAACTATGTTTGCCTGTGTGTGTGTGTGTGTGTGTGTGTGTGTGTGTGTGTGTGTATTGTCAGCACAGATTCAAGGATTTGTGTATCACCTTAATCTTGATTCTCCCAGTTAGCTGATTTGAATTATATGTTCTTGAATGTCTGGTGACCAATATGTCCTATTTCATGACTCTCTCTCTCTCTCTCTCTCTCTGAAATGTTAAAATGACTTAGGATTAATTTGAATGTAGGTAAATGGGTACTTTAGTTTTTCCCCATATTAACAATATGTTTGCATATTAGACTGTGAAAACCAAAGTCAGCCATTAGTCAGTACTAGGATGGTCATAATAGATTCTCATTTCTCAGCATCCACATTGATTTCAATTTTAATTGTTTTCATGTAATGTGGGATACATGATTGCTCTTACTTTCAGTGGAATGCATATTTAAATGAAATCAAGTCCCTGAGGTTTCCTAATGTTGTGTTCTGCTAGTGGTTTTCTCCTGCTTATACATGGGATGACTTGATTTAGGACTATAGACTCGTAAATGGTTAGCATTCAAAATCTTAAACCCGTGGTGGCAGCTATGCAGGAGCCTGAGACAGGAAGATCACTTGAGTCTAGGGCTTCTGGGCTGTAGAGCACTATGCCGATCGGGTGTCCACACTAAGCTCGTGTCACAGGACTGTAGATTCTCAAAAGGTTAGCAGTCAAAATCTTAATTGTTTCTTTTTAGTTTAGTTTTGTTGTTGTTGTTGTTGTTGTTTTGTTCTTTTTCTTTTTTTTTACTAGACTCAAGGTTTCTCGAGCAACTACACTGATAGGTATAATTTAGATAATGAGCAAGTAGTAACTTTTACTCTGTTAAGGTTTGAAATTTAAAGTAATCAAATTTGATGAGGGGGTAAGTATAAAGATAAATATTTTATCCCTCCCTCGTTGAAGAGGGATTTTTGAAACAGATGGAGACTGTTACAGAGAACCACAATTGGTCAAAATGCAAGAACAACTGACCATGGGTGCTCAGCCCCACAGATACATCTAAATACAACCTCTATACCTAAGACCCCGGTAAAAGTCAGGAGGGGGGTGCAACGAGCCAGAGGACCAGGAGATTTGCTGCTTGCTAGTGTCTTCTAGACATGACAGGAGCGCTGTCCCCATGATGTTTCAACAACGTAGCTGGCTAAGCCAGACTGCCCTAGTTGACAGACCAGCATGGTAGGGGGAGTTCAGAAGACTCCAAACTCGATGAAGAGCTACAGACACAATGACCAGCTGCTGGATAAGAAAAAGCCTCAGTTTTCTGCAGAGACAGGCTCCCCGATAGGTTATCCAGTCCCAAGTAGTCAGCCCTAAACACATGTACTAGGAGCAACATTAAAATGATTCAGTAAGATCTGTGTGTAAAACAATAATTACAAGGGAGGCCATGAATTCGAGAGGGAGTTAGGATACACAGGTGGAGTTAGACTGAGGGGGGGAAAGGTAGAAATTGAAGTAAATACAGTATGAGTATGAAATATTGAGGATATGAAATTCTACGTAAACTGATAAACATTTAAAAGGAAACACAAAGGCAACAGCTCCTCGCACTGAGCTTGTACCCTTCGACTGAAATCAGTGCTGTTGAGAATCCCCTGCAGGTGTGGCCCCCCCAAAAAAGACAACAGTTTCTAGTTCCTTAGAAACCAGATTGCTACAACTTCGGGTGAAATGGCTAATGTTAGCATATTGATTTTTAAGCTGTGTCCCTGCTCTCTGGGATAAAACAAATATTAGCTGGGCGAACGCATTGTGTACTGAGATATCCCCGGGTTGTGATTACATGGCAAACACGGATGTAATTTAGTGTCCCCCGTGAAAGTTCTCATCTGCGCCAGTATAGTTGCCAGTCTCTCTTGCTCGTCCACACGTCAGGTCAGCTTTGCAAGGACACCTAGCACACAACCTTGTGACTAGCTGGGGCAGCACGTTGATGTGCACTTGAAGCCTGCTCAGAAGCCCAGAAGTGATGCCAACACTGAAGGCCTCCACACTCTCTGGACTTGGAGTTTACTTTCCTATAGGAAAGCAAGGAAATCGGAGATCTTCAGATTTGCTTTGTGATAGTGCAAGCTGACCTTAGAAATAGATCTTATGTAGGACCCCTGTTATACAGCATGTTTAAGCTTTTGTTTGTGTGTGTGTGTGTGTGTGTGTGTGTGTGTGTGTGTGAGTGTGAGCAGAGTGACGTACGCCTATAAGTGCAGCTGTGCCCAAAGCCCAGAGGCCTTGGGTCATCCTGTGTCTAGAGTTACAGGCACTGAGCTCCCTGACAGGGGAGCTGGGAACCGGAACTCATGCCCTCTGCAAGAGCAGTGTGTGCTCCTAAGCCCTGAACCATCTCTCCATCCTCAATCATGCAGTCCTTACTCCATCTATTAATGCTGTTAAAATTAAAAATGACAGTGTCCTGTTACTTTTCACAATGGAAAGGCTTTCTGGTCAGCATTTCTAAACATTAATGCCACAAACTAGCTATGAACATTCCTGTCTGTAAGATGAGCAAGCTGTGACGCAGAAATGCTGAAGAATTTGTCCCAGTTCTACCGCTCATCACTAACTTACCACTGGTAATAAACATAAGTCAAAAGTGTTCACACGACCCATGACACAGATTGAAAAGTTCTGGAACTGTCAGGGTGAATGGGGGACAAGGTCTCAACCCCACACAGAGAACTACAGGCGGCAACTAAGGAATGCTGGGAGCAGGAAAACAGGCCTCCTGGGATTGTTACAGTCCTGAATGGTCAACTCCCAAACACCCATACAAGGAACATTGTACAAATTGAGCAGGTTATGTTTAAAAAATATATGTCTACATATATGCATATGTGCATGCACAACGATTGATGAAAAATGAGGCCACAAATTTGAAGGGGAGTAAGGGAGGGTTTACGGGATGATTTGGAGGGAGGAAACGGGAAGGGAGAAATGATGTAATTATAATCTAAAATATAAAAGAAAAAATAGAAATACATTTAAAAGGAAAAGAAGTGGTTCTCATGAATCGCCTTTAGATGAATCTCTAAAGCCAAGGTTCCAATAGTTTCCTGAATATGTCCTTTTGATTTGGAAGATATATGAGCATATGATCCTCTTTCAAAAGGCTTTGGCCAAGTAGGGTTTCTTTAAAGCTCAAAGTCAGGGAGATTCTAAGTTGGAATTCTGTTTGACCACAGCTTTTATGATGTGAGATGAACCACATCTGTATGTCCCCTAGAAAAACATAGCAGGAGCCAGTCTGTGTGGGACAGATGCCTAGGGAGTCCTAAGCAGGCAGGGAGAATTTGTAGAATCTCCAGCATCCCATTTTGTTTATTTTCAAATAAAGTTTCAATGTAGAAATGTAAATATTTTAAATAAATCCTCTTGGATATATTTCTGAGTACTGTGCTTAATCTGAGGACATTTTTATGGTTTTATAGAGCTTTTCATCCTCTTCTAATGGTTCTGGTACTTGCCCTGAAAAGCACTGTATGTTATGGGATCATCACATGGATGACACGTGCTGACGGTGTTAGGTGTGGAACGTGACTGTCTCTGAGGAGGTCAAATCCATCAGAGATGAAATCCAGGACGTGCAGTGGGAAGAGGCGATGCAGACGGTGTTGACCTCACATGTGCGGGTTGCGTGTTCTTCTCTAGTAATGTACAGAGTTACATAAATGGATGCCATTGCTCTATTCTTGTCTTATTGATGTCTAGTACAAAATCATATACATAACTAAACTCTTTCAGATACCTGTGATTTTTGTCATGGTTGGACCATGAATTTGGGGTTTCTCATCCATGATCACTCATGCCATGGAAGGCTTCGCTGCAGAGAAGATGGCAAACCATCAAGAGCTTGGAGTTTCTCTTTTTGTAGTTCATGAAGTGTAAGAGAAATTATTTGAATGGATAAAAATGGAGAAATGATCCAGAAGTATGCAGATAATTATCTAGGAACATAAATGTGAAATTTGGACACAAACATAAATTGATTAATAGGAACACAAACAATTTTCATGGAAATACAGCATAAAAACAAAATATGCTTATAAAATGAAAGAGGGTTCACCAAATTGGGAAAGATGGAAGAGAATCATGGATTACAAGAACACTATATGAAATATACAGAAGAATGATGGATTGGCATAGGGAACACCAATATACTGTATCTTCTGTTTGGCACCTGAAAAGAAATGGGCCTTTGTGTCGAGTCACACTGCAGCCAGAACATGCTGTCTATAGAGTCATTTGTCTCTGCTCTCAAAATTCCATACCTGTGATTCCGTAACATTTATTGGTATGACCAATACTTAATATTTATACTTTATGTGCCTTTTTTATAAATGTTTTCAATCTGAAAAAAACACATTATGTTTTAGGTACATACTTTCTTAAAGTTGGTAGTTGGCAACCAACAAGGTAAATTCTTAAGTCAGAGTTTAATCAAAACTTTAAAATACTGCTTTTTTTTTTAAAGAGAAAAACACTCTAGAACTGTCTTGATTTAATTTGGTGATAGGTTGTGCTGTGAAGAGGTGAATGTCTGTTATGGTCAGAAATGATAAGGAAGCTGCAGATTGGATTTTTGACTTGTGCTATTTTGCAGTATTAGCTGCAAAAAATAGTTTGCTCATAGTTCTCAACCGTAGCACTTCTCCGACTCTCTATATTATGGAATACAATTTTGGTTTTCCAAACCACACTTTATTTCTAAGCCGTGAAGTATTACAACCCAGCTACATAAGAGGCAGACTTACTCTGTAGAATTAATTTCACTTTTAACTCATACTGAACATTGAAATCAGAATATGTGTGGCACCTGAGTAGATGAGGGTCTTTATTTCCATACCCCTGTTCGTGTTAAAACTGATGTTCCTGCCGCATGTTTATGATGTCATAGCTACCTTGTCCATCTGGAGTTTGGTCAGAAAGAGATAGTCAAGTATTTTATACTTCAAAGTAGGTGTTGTTCAGTAGAGATGCTCACTGATTAGGAAGAACCTTATTCTGTTTCCTCTGCTGCAATGAGACACTCTGATGAGAACATCTTAGGGAAGAGATTCTTTAGCTCATATTCCAGGTGACTGCCCATCGTTGTAGGAGAGGCAAGGCAGCAGCAGCTTGAAGCAGCTCATCACATCCACGGTTACAAGCAGAGAGAAAAATGAGTGTGCACGTGTTTGTGTTTGTGCTTGGTCCTTCCTCAGTCTTCCATAGTTCACATCCCAGCCCACAAACTGGTGGTGCTTACCACACTCACTTCAGATTGTTTCAACACAGTTAAAGCCATCAAAAAATCTTTGATAGGCATGCCCATGGGTCAACCATGTTCATATAGGTCCTCAATGTGTCTCTTTCCAAACGATTCTAGATTGTATCAGGTGGGCAATCAAAACTAACCATTACACAAATAAAATACAAGCCCTGGTTCCTGGCTAATATATGCTGGCATTTACGTCCATGTCTATGTTACATGGTCACTAATAGAAAATGGTGTTAACTTGATTAGTTTTCTCATGCATGATATTTATTTTAGAGTCAGAGAAATGATGTGTATAAAAATGATACATTGTAGTATGTTCTCTCCTTTTCAAAGGGTGAAACATTGTAATGGATTTATATTAAGTAGAGGTGATGGATCCAGTAGAATTCATCAATCGAAGTAGAGTACACAAGCCAGTTATGGTTGTGTGTCATTGAAGAGGCAGGAGGATAACAGATTGAAAGCAACACAAGTCTGCACTGTTTAGTGAGACCCTGTTTCAAACCCCCAATAGAAATATGTCCTACTAGCCAATGCAATTTCTAATGAGACTGTTCTAAAAACTCTGCCATTAATACAATTGTGAATCCATTATAATCCATTATTGCACACAGGGCGTTGCAGATGCATTTTAAATTAATTTCTCCAGCTGTTATCTTTCAAATACCTCACAAGAAGGACATAGTATCAGTTTGTTCCCTCAAGTTCTACTAGATGATTCTAGACACATTCAGGAGACCTTGGAAGAACATTTCTTATATTTTATAGATGATAAGAAGGCAAGGGAAATGAGTCAGGGGAAAGTGTGATAAACACAACTGAATTAAATTGATTAAAATTACAGCTATGTATTTAGCTTGTGATTATGATTGATGTATTGCCAAATTGATGTTTTAATAAGAAACTATGGCAAAATTGACAGCAATGAAATATTCTAAGTTATAGAGCAGGTGAATTACCCCAGATGAGTCATCACTTATTCACTGCAGTCATATTTCTTGGGTGGAAAGCTATGTGCATCACTGTACTCGCTTTAGTGATGCCAGAGGCAGCAAAACAGAACATCTTTTCAAGCTGCTGTGTGGAGACTCGTGACCACAGTGACCAGTTCAATACATAGCCAATTGTATAAGTTTCCTTAAGAATTTCTGCAATTTGTTGGAAACAGATGAGTAATAGCTTCTCAAATATTTCGTACCTTCAGTTTGAGTTCCCTAGAAGCAGTTATAGCAGCAATACAGGAATAGCTTTCACCCACTGAATGTCCATCAGCCAGCATTATACAGTGTTCTGTAATTTTTGTAACCCTACAAGGTTTCTTATTTAGAATCCACAGTATTTAAATGAACAGAAAATTGAAATAAGATCTAGAGGACTTTGATTGGTTGGTTCTATTTTAAGCCAAGGTCTATGTATTCCAGGCTAGCCTGGGATGTTTTTTTACATAGCATCAACTTGGGGTGATCTTTTGTCTCTGTCTCCCAAGTGCTGTCCCCCCAGATCATGTGTTACCATGCCTGCACACCATATCAAGAGATTTCTTAAAAATTAAGCCGTGTTCATAACTGTACCTCTTCTGAAGCTGTGAATGTGCAGGCTGCCATTCCCATGGACATCATGATCATTCAGCATCAGAGTGAATGAGTTTGGTTTGGAAACTTGAGTTTTACTTGCTCCTTTAATTCCAGGATTTGTGTGGCGATAATGGATTTACCTTCCTGCCCTGGATGTTTGGACCTGAGCGCAGTTGCCGGTGTGTGACTGGAAAGCACAGACAACATAACTCAGAATAGGCTGCTGACAGGGAAGACGAGCACACAGATGTTCCTCACCTGAACTGGGTGCTGCTGGCCTCATGCTTGGCAGCACAGAGCTTCTTCGAAACCTTTTTCCTAGCCTTTTCATGTTGAATATTAATGACACTGCTTCTTATTGTCTTAGCTATTTTAATTATTTTCATTTAAAAATTATTTTCTAATAATACTTGCTAAATTGATATTGCACTAAAAAGATGTTTTATCCAGCTGTATTTTTAGCAGTGTAATTACTGCTTTGGAAAGATGATTGAATCTCCTTGGTCTCAAACATTATTGTGCTTCAGAATCAGCTGGAAAGCTGCAGAAAATGTAGACTTCTTCTGGACGCAGTAAGTTTCATTTCTAGCAAGTTCCCAGATGATCCTGAATCTCTGTAAACCGTTAAAACCAGACTAAGTCATAGTTCAAAGTACTCTATTTGAAAGAAAACGTTAGAGGGAAAAATGATCAGAAAAGGCTTTAAAGTTTTTGTTAGGATGATTATTTAAAAATTATTTTTAAAAATTATTTAAAATGAGGCAGTCAGTCTCTCCATAATTTTATTGTAGATTAGTCTGTTTAACTCTTTGCCAGCTGATAGGTCTAGGGGTGCAGCACCTGTTGGCCAGGGGTCCAGGAGTTCAGTTCTTGTTGACCAGGGTCCAGAAGTATAATTCCAGTTGACAAGGGATCAAGTAGTACAGTTCCTGTTGGCCAGGAGTCCAGGAGTGCAGTGTGCATTGTGAGTTGTTCAGGATCCGGGAGTGCAGTGTGAGTTGTCCAGGATCCGGGAGTACAGTGTGTGTGGTCCAAGAGTCCAAGAGTGCAGTGTGATTTGTCCAGGATCCGGGAGTGCAGTGTGTGTGGTCCAGGAGTCCAGGAGTGCAGTGTGAGTTGTTCAGGATCCGGGAGTGCAGTGTGAGTTGTCCAGGATCCGGGAGTGCAGTGTGTGTGGTCCAAGAGTCCAGGAGTGCAGTGTGATTTGTCCAGGATCNCCAGGAGTGCAGTGTGCAGTGTGAGTTGTTCAGGATCCGAGAGTGTAGTGTGAGTTGTCCAGGATCCGGGAGTGCAGTGTGTGTTGTCCAGGAGTCCAGGAGTGCAGTGTGCAGTGTGAGTTGTTCAGGATCCGAGAGTGCAGTGTGAGTTGTCCAGGATCCGGGAGTGCAGTGTGATTTGTCCAGGATCCGGGAGTGCAGTGTGAGTTGTCCAGGATCCGGGAGTGCAGTGTGTGTTGTCCAGGAGTCCAGGAGTGCAGTCTGCAGAGTGAGTTGTTCAGGATCCGAGAGTGCAGTGTGAGTTGTCCAGGATCCGGGAGTGCAGTGTGTGTGGTCCAAGAGTCCAGGAGTGCAGTGTGATTTGTCCAGGATCTGGGAGTGCAGTGTGATTTGTCCAGGATCTGGGAGTGCAGTGTGAGTTGTCCAGGATCCGGGAGTGCAGTGTGAGTTTCCAGGATCCGGGAGTGCAGTGTGTGTTGTCCAGGAGTCCAGGAGTGCAGTGTGCAGTGTGAGTTGTTCAGGATCCGGGAGTGTAGTGTGAGTTGTCCAGGATCCGGGAGTGCAGTGTGAGTTGTCCAGGATCCGGGAGTGCAGTGTGAGTTGTCCAGGATCCGGGAGTGCAGTGTGAGTTGTCCAGGGTCTGGGAGTTCAGTGTGTGTTGTCCAGGAGTCCAGGAGTGCAGTGTGATTTGTCCAGGATCCGGGAGTGCAGTGTGAGTTGTCCAGGATCCGGGAGTGCAGTGCGAGTTGTCCAGGGTCTGGGAGTGCAGTGTGTGTTCTCAAGCAGCTCCACCAAATTGTGAGGAATTAGTACAAGTGTATTGTTCCCTCTTTACTAAGAAGTGATGCTATTCTCCCAAGAGAGAAAATTCAGTTGAATAAACTAATTCACAAACAAAAATACTTAGTACCTCCCCACTCCACCTTGTTCCCAAGGAACCTGAGAGCAGAAACCCACTGATCATAAAGAAATGTATGTAATGCTTTGCTGATGGCTGTAGTTTGAGAAATATGAAATTGAAATGGAGGGAAATGACCATGGGTAGCTGAGTAGATGGAGGATACCAGACATCACACAGAAATTTATAAAAATTCTTATAAAACACAATTTAACATTTTAGGGAAATGAGCTTAGAAGTTTACACTCTGGGCTGAAAACATTTGCTTCTCCATGAAAAGCCTGCTCACCTCAGATCCACCACTGCCCTCCTGGCAAAGAGATGATAGTGTATTCCCTATCTGAGGGTGGGAACCTCAGCTCTCGGGAAGACAGATTTGAGAAAGGCCATAGTGACTGGGGTCAGAGTATCTGTGTAGATTGTTTTCATTTGTATTTTACGGGGCTGGATATAGACGCTAGAGCCTTGGACACACTAAGGAAGCACTCCGTTGTTGGCATTGTGTCTTCAGTCGTGGGCCAGCTTTGGAAAGACACGCCACTGTGTGTTCCCAGGCATTTTCACGGTGTTTGGAAACCCTTTGACAATGGGATTCAATTCCTATTCTCCATTAATATGGGAACTTAGACTGTGTGTTCTTGTTTCACTTAGATTTTTATCTACCTGAAAGTAAAATATGATACATAATTCAATTTTGAAAGAAGTTCCTCAAATTAAATTTATTGTATGAGTTTTTAAAAATTGCCCCTTTACTTTGATGTTTACATTAGTTTGTGAAGATTAATGTAAAAGAGAATGTCTGCCTGGTCTCATGAATCGCTGGAAAAACTTTCTTGCCTTTCTTTAACACCATTTTTGAGATGATCTGAGACATTCTGCTTCTTACTGTTGAGATTTTTGGCTATGAAAACCCTGGTGGTCAGTGTCCAGGGTGTTAGTTTTCATGATACTTATTTCTCTTCTGGGAGACAAGCATCAGCTGCCTCATGATAGTCCCATTATATTTCACAATAAAATAATTTTTTTGCTGTCAAGACAGGGCTGCTAATGAAAAGGAAAGTTGAACAAATGCGTTCTGTGGAGGTGAGATGTAAAACGTGGCCCAGCTGAAGACATGTTGGACAGCTGTTTCCTGGAACCTCAGACAAATAGGATAATTGCTTGCTATTCTGGAGTTTTATTCTATTTTTTGCTCATAAAAAGCTTAGAAATCTTCTCTGTCGATTGTGGTCTGTGGGTGTAATTAAACATGAAGTGACGAAGGATGTGTAGGCATCTATTATGCCAATATTATGATTGTGTTATTTGTCTTACATATTTTCCCACAATTTTTGTATATTCTGTTAAAAAACACTCCAAAACAAGTAGACAATTATTCTGTTTTAATCAGTAATTCATCTGAAACTGTATTCTGGAAATGTAGAGTAGCGGCTTTGTATCATTAGGTGAGGGCAAGATAGTGTAACGAGAGAACCCCAACGCTGGAGGCCATCACCTGTGTCACCTTACACAAGTCTGTTTAGAAGTGATGGTTCTGTTACAGAGACACAGAAACAGAAAGCAACAGTGTTGGGAGGATGGGGAGCATTGGATGGGAGGATGGGGAGCATTGGGTAGGAAGAACGGACGAGGAACATTTGATGGAAGGACAGGGAGCATTCTATGGGAGGACGGGAACATTCAGTGGGTGGACAGGGAGCATTCGATGGGAGCATTTTATGGGAGGATAGGGAGCATTTGATGGGAGGCCGGGGAGCATTTGATGAACGGACAGAGAGCACTCGATGGGAGGACAGAGAGCATTGATTAACAGAAAAATCTATTTCATTGTGACATTTTCACAAATATCATCAAACTTTCTTCCTATTAAACCCTCTCTTGCCAGCCCCTCACACTCTGGTGCTTTTTTTTCCTATCCCTAGTTCTTCCCCGAATGCTCTTATGATATGCATGTTATATAATGTGTATCCTCGTACCTTCTCTCTCTGCCCCTCTGTTCTTTAGATCTTGTCTTCTTGTCTAACAGTTTCCTTTCTATTCTGATGCCCTATATATACATGCGCATATATGTATGTCTTACATAAATACACACATGCATTTAAATCAACACTTCACATATGAGAAATATTTGTCTGAGTCTGGCATGTTTTACTTAAGATGATTTTATATATCTACATCCATAAACTTTCTTGAAAATGTCATAATTTCATTCTGTACAGCCAAATGGACTCTATGGTGCACATGTACCCCTTTATCTTTTAATTTATTCATTGTTGCTGAACCTCTGGGCTGATCCTGTATCCAAATATTACAGCAATGAGCTTGGCTATGCCGGGTGCTAGCCTGTAGTCCTCTGGGTATATAGCAGCAAGAGTATAGAAGCTGAAATGATAGCTCTGGCTTTAGTTTTCCAAGGGAACTCCATACTGATTTCCATACTGGCTGCACCAGTTTGGAATTCCTTATAGAGTATAGATAATACCTGCCAGACGCATAGTTGGCAAAGAATTTCTCCCATTCTGTGAACTGGTCTTTTCAGCGTGGCTTGTGTAAAATATTTTTTTAGTTATTCATATATAAAGTTTTTGCATAGCACAGGAGAACAAATCACAGAGCCAACAGCCACAAAATGGAAAAAAATTCCTATAGCTAGACACCAGACAAGGACTGAGATGCAGAATTTCAAGAAGAAATGTAGAAACTTGATATCAAGGAAGTCAAACTGCCAACCAGCAAGTGGGCTAATGAATGGAAGAGAGGTTTTCAAAAGGAGAAACACAAATAGATGGCAACGATTTTTAAAAGTGGTTAGTATGCCTAGCCATCAAGAAAATGCAAGTTGAAACTTTGAAGATCCCACCTCACCCTGGCCAGAATAGCATTTATCAAAATCCCTGGTAAATACTCGAGAAAATGTCCAGAAAGGAGCCCCATTCACTGCTGGTGGGGTACACATGAACTCAACCATTTGGAAATCAATTTGGAAATTCCTCAAAAAAACTGAAAGTAAACCTAGCACATGGAGCCAGACCCAGCTGATTTACTCCTTGGCATACACCCAGCGAACTCTGTGCCCCACCGTAGAGATGTCTGTACCCCATGATAGTCTGCTCTCTTCACTGTAGCTAGGAAACGAAGCCAACCTAGTTACCCATCTACTGGTGAATGGGTAAGGAAAATCTGGTACATACAAAAAAATGGAATACTATTCAGCTTTAAAGAAGTGAAACACAAAATCACAGAGAAGTGGGTGAACTTAAAACGTGTTAATTGGTATTGAGATCATATAACATCAGAAATTAAAAGAACATTTTTTCTCATGCAGCCATTTCTATCCTATTACAAATATGTGCACGTGTAAACAAATATACATGTGGTTAAAGTATCACATGTAGAAAGAAGAAAATAAAAGATAAATATTAGGTCGTGGGGAAAGATTAAACCCACATGCACACATTAAATCATGGATAGGGAATAATGAAGCCAATAGAATGCTAATTAATTGTTTTCCTAGGCTTAATTCCATTATTAATTTTTTAAGTTATGTTTTATGTTGAATAAATCCACAAAAATATAATTAACAGTAGAAGCATAAGATCCAACGTGAGTCTCCACAGCTTCAGAATGGTTGCTTTAACTGTAGGGAAGTAATTAAGATGGTCTACACTTAGGGTCTTGTTAATTTCGTGTGTGATGTTTTACATTTATAAGCACTTTACAGAAAATTAATTATAAACAAAAAAAATCACTTTCCAATCTCTGTGAATGGATGTCTAAAACCTTTTCTGGTAGAACCTTAGTAATAAATGGGGACACATCCTATAATGCAAAACCATTAGAGAATAAATATTAGAAGAATGAAACAGCAGTAAAAGGAAGGACATTGCGTCCCTCCATGAAGCTGTCCTGGTGGGGAGAGCAGCTCCTGTGAAGGAAACTGAGGCAGCTCATGAACGGTCCATTTTCACGAAGTCTAAAGTGCTATGTGTGATAACCATGCAACTATGGCACTCCTAGTAGATGACAGTATTTCCATGTCTTTAATTTTATACAGGCATATTTTTAAAAAGGAATTATGAAACATTTTCCACTGATAGAAATATTACAGTTTTGTTGTTCTGCCTACTTGCAAGGACATTAAAAAAACACCGTTTTAACACTCTTGTGAGTTAGCTGTCCAAATAATGCCTTTTCCTGAAGAGGGGTAATGGTTAGAGATTGACACAGGGAAAAGAATCCAGCCAGTCTTGCCTTGTCTTCCCTTTGCCAGAATTCTGTACATCCATCCTTCTTTCCTGGTTCCACGGCCTGGGTGTGATGAGATGCCTCTAGTGTGTGATTGGTCTTTGGCCTTTCCTTTCCCTGCCACTGCTGATGCTCCTGCTGAGTCCGTTAGATAAGGAAGAACTTGCATGATGGGTACCACTTTTGTATTTGCCCTTAGAACTGGCTAGATGCCGGTGTCCCTCTCGGGATGCTGAATTTATTGCTGAGAAAGAAATCGTTATTATTAATGTATGTCAGAGATTATCAAACTCTCTTGAGAAGCTATGCATTCCATCTGCCTCACAGGGAAAGTCTATAATGTGTGTTGGCCCGAAACTCGATTAGCATGCTATACAAAACTGAGGTCTATATTTCAGCTATCCAAGGTATAAATAGACACTAGCCATTTGTACTTGGGTAGTGAACATATTGATTGACTGCTTTATTGGTGAAGATATTCACATCAACATTCCTCTATTAGAGGTAAAGTAGATCTGGCTTGAGGGACTGAGAGAGAAAAAAATCTTGCAGTTCTAAGACACAGTTTGATTTTTGTTTTAAGTATAGCAGGAACTGGATGCAATAAAATTGATATGTGGTCTAAGATCACATTAGGATCTGTGAAATGGACAAGATAAATAAGTTTAAAAAACAACCAAACAAGCCACAAGCCAAGCCTTCATACAATTTTTCTTCTGGGGTGTGCTTGTTTTCAGAAATTACCTCTGCTAAATCTCCTGTCGGTGCTGAAACTAGAAGGAAGAAAAGCTTCTAGTCCTCCAGCCAACTGCAGTGTAGCCAGAGAAACAGACAACCAAAATAGAACACCAGGATTGCTGGGCGTGGGTGAGGCAGAAACCACATTATGAGCAAAAGCTTCCAGTATTATTTTAGAACCAATACAGCTCTGCACTTCTCTGCTCTCTCTTCCAAAAACACATACTACAGAAATAAAATGAAATGTGTGTGCATTCTCCCTCTCTGAGTTAGGATTCTTCTTTTTTTCCTTATTTCCTTTCTTTGGGGGTGAGATGCCAGTGTGAAAACCCAGTATGGAAAGCAAGCCGAGGAAGGAAAGAGTTAATTGCTTTTAAGGCCCTGCAATAGAGAATTATGGTTTGAAAGCTAGAGGCTGGACAGCTGGCTTTGCTGGGGTATTTTTAAATGCATTAATGCAGGCTCCAATCACTCGGCCATGCTTGACCTATTTTTGGCTCAGGCCGACCATTGTTCTATTTCTGTGCCTGTGGGCCATGCTGTTGTTGATTCATATGCAAATGGATTATCACCAGCTTTAGCCAACTTGAGCTGAGAGAGACTGAGCAAGGGAAGGGAGAGAGGCACAGACAGATAGGAGGACACCCTCTGGAGCCACTTGCAGGGTGAGGATCTCGCCTTGAAACCCTAGCAGTCCAGGAGCTAGACGCCAGGTTTAATTGTTTTTCTTTTCTTTCTTTCTTTGTTTTCCCCAATGGGTAGAGTTAATATTTTTCTATCTATTCTTACAAAGAAATAACCCCGAAGCACATTCCTGTCGCCCACTTGCTTTTAGTTTCCAGGATAACCTAAAACTCCAGCAAGCCCTAGCATCCACTGCTTCCTGCTTTGCACCCAGGTTGGTAAATGGGGGGAAAGAGCCCAGGTCTTTTTTTTTTTTTAAAAAAAAAAAAAAAACAGGGTATGTCCATCTAAGCAGAAAGGAAATCATTGTGGAAGTTGATCCTCCACTTGCTTGCTGTTTCTCCTCGGGGAGGAGGGAGGACCAGCCAGGGTAGCTCCTGGGACCAGAGCAGGCAGCCGTGATGGATGCTTCACAGAGCTGAAGTAAGAATGACCGGAGTATGCTGCAGACAATTTACGAGAGTGACTCCTGTGTTTCCTCAGATGGAGTGGCCGGACGAGAGCAGCTCTTGGCTCAGCAAAGAATGCACAGTATGATCAGCTCAGGTATGATCTCTCTTATAGCTGGGATGTCTGTTTTTTGTTTGGAAAGGCTGGAGAGCAGGCTGGTAGGGAAATGAAGGGAAAACAGCTTGCTTAAGGAATAGCTTTTCCAGTGTGATGTTGATGTTTTGTTTTTTTTTTTCTCCTGGTGCCTTTGAAGGGTTTCACTTAGAGCCTTCCCTCACCGTTTCCTTGCATGTTCTGAGTGTGTTTAAAGAAGGCTGCTTCTGAATGAAATTGCAAAGTATTGCTACTGATTCAAGAGACATTGAGATAAGTAAAAGGACAGTGTTCGCCTTACTGGGCAACGAGAGAAAGGAGCCCCGTGCCCTGGGCTGATTGTAAACATCTGCTAGTTGGACTGAAGTTCATGGTGGGGCTTCAGTTGAAATCGTAGCTCCAGCCGGCCGGATGGTTTTCTGTTTACAGTGTGCATTCACAGGCACAACTATTTATAGACCTACCTTCTAAAGTCTGTCTGCGGAGTTCTCAGGTAGTTTTATTCCTTCCCTACAGTGGCTTTCTCTCTGAAGCTCAAAGTGAATCTGTTTTGGGTGAAAGAGAATTATTACCAGATGCTTATTTTAATTTACCCCCCAAACACTTGGGAAGTCTAGCGTTGCCAGGCAGGTGCAGTGGTACACACACCCATGCATGCATGTACATACACACAGACACAGATACACACACACACACACACACAGAGAGAGAGAGAGAGAGAGAGAGAGAGAGAGAGAGAGAGAGAGAAATGTGTTCAAAGCAGGTGTGATGCTTTGTCAAATTCTACTTTGTAGTTTTCCTCCCTGCTTGAGCTCTCAGAGATGGGACACAGCTTTGACCACTTCTCTGTCTGCTTCTATTAAAAGTTCCCACTCTGCAGGCAGTCTGATTTACTTTAATTACTGCTGTTTGTTGTTCGTTCCCTACAACCACTTCATGAAGCTTTTGCCACTCTGCTCTTGTGCTCCTCTTCCGAGAGCTCTAGCCTAAACTGGTTCTTCCTCGGAGCTTCTGTGTCCCCCTGTGGAATTCACTATAGCCACAGATCACGGAAGATGCCTGCCCTGATAAGGCTGTCATAGAAAACAGCTTTTACTGAGTACACTTAAGTAGGAGAGGAATATTCCACAGGTTGGCATGAAATTGGCTCCCATGCCCACACATATTCCCATCTGTGGGTCCTGTTTAAAGCCAGCTCTCGGTAAAGCTCTGCTCTCGTGATGGTTTTCAGATCCTCTGTTTATCCAATCTTCTCATGGAATCATAATGAAATGTCAATTTTGTAAAATTTGGTATTCTACACCAATGTCACAGAAATCGTATTCATGAGCTGTTTCTAATTAGCAAAAGAGAACTTCTAGAACATCCGTGGCTTATTTTCATTGTGGGTGAAAGTGGGCAAGGTCTCGGGCAGGAGCTAGCAGGTGTGCCAGGGTGGGACAGAGCGCTTAGCATTGCAGTTCCAAGACATCAGTGAACACTTTAGAAATAACTGTTCTAGCGATCCCTTCAGTACCACGACATCTTTTTAGTCTTTGTCTCTGTTATATTTCTTTGAAAAGCTAGGAACATAGTCGTGTCCTGCAAGTAACAACTGTTAGCTGACACAGGGCTAGCCGCAGTGTGTTAGCAAGCTTAGCTTTTTCCTTGATTTTGATAACCAAACGACTTGACTCAAATCGCCAAAGTCATTTGCCTGGCAGCGAAAGATCAGCATAACATTTTCAAACTGGAAGCCTTGAGACTGCTTGGCAGCTCGTCCCACCTGCGGCCGCATCCGGGCACCAGCTGTAAATGAAGAGGAGTGGTGTAGCTTCATGTCGACCCCACAGTCTGTCTCCTGCAAACAGGGAAGATAGAAGTTGTACTTGTTTTTAAAAGTTAGAATACTAATTGCATTAATTAATTGATTCCTATGGTGCCCTATGATATTCGACTTTGCTTCAAAAGTGTAACCTTAAGTTTCATCCACTCAATCTTTTTTGTGATTTTATTTCTGAGACACTGGTTCTATATCATAGAGAAACCAAGCACATTTCCAAGATACAGTGCTTAGATTCTACCCCTGATGTTTCTCTTTTAATTGGTTTGCAAATGTCCTCAGCTGTTTTACCCTTAGCAAATTTAGACCCACAGCAGTAGAGCTCAGGAGTGGATGGTTGGTCCTGGTGAACCTTCACCAGATCATTTTCTTTTCCTTTAGACTCATTAGTAAATTAGAGATGTGTTTCTCTTGATAGAGTTACAGATCTTGCTTTCCTCTCTCTTGGACCACTAACCTGGTTTGGACTCCAGTAAAAGAAGTGCATAGTGATTGATGAACAGGACAGACTCACATGGCACACACGCGGCACACACACGTGATGGTGTGGGAGTAGAGGTGCTGTCCGAGAACTCGTGGTCATGAGCCCGCTGCCCGCTACTTGTGCAGTTGAGTTGTTCAGCTCCGAATAATCACAGATGACGTGCACTCACTGGCCTCCCAGCATCCCTGCGGGGTTCACATGTGTAGACACATCTGCAAAGTGTGTGTGTGTGTGTGTGTGTGTGTGTATTGATATCATTTCAAGTGGAGGAAAATGGCCCTCTGGTTTTGTCCAACCATCCAGATGAGTTGGATTGTCCATGAAGAAATACGTTTTTGTTCCATAATCCAGTTTTGTTAATTTTTTTTATAAATCTGCTGTTTCTTTGAATAACTTGCTTCCCTAAGAATGAAATCTATTTCTTGAATCATAACTATGTATCAGGGTAGGTTCATATGTGTATTTCTGTGAAACATCTCATAATATAATAGTCACGGAGGAAGAAGCTGGTGAGTATGTGCTTGAACTGTGAAACTCCAATAGATACTCCCTGAGTTTAGTCATGTTCAAGAGTTGGTTTTATTAGACAGTGTGGTTAGCGATGTCTCAAGATGATATTTGTCGCTGCTATTGTATTAGCTCTTAGGTGTCAAAGTACACTATTTTTGTACAGAGAACTTGTATGTTATTAGTGTGCAACTGTGTGTAACAGTATGTAATGTTACATATAGTTGCACGTTTCCCTAATAATGCTGGTCAGGCTAGACATTAGGTAGGATTGAGATGGTGTGACATATTACATGCTCTGCTAATGTCTCAGTTTAAAATGTTCTACAGTGGTCAACTTTGAAATCCATCAAAAGTGATAAATGCTGCCAGGTGCTTTCCGCTTTGGGGGCTTTGTGGACGATTTACCAGTATTGACTCAGGTCTATCGGCAGGAGTTGGCACAATGAGGGGTGTTTTCCTGTTGCCAGGCATGTTGGACAGCAGGAATGTCAACTCCAGGCTGGACAATTTATGAATGAATTGCTGTCTACTATAATTAAAATAAAGAAAAATCATATTCACATAAAAACATTTAATTTTAAATTGTGACACATTTTTATTAAGATGTATCTTCATCTTTCTCTTGGTATGTTATATTGAGGGAAATGGACCATTCTGGACTCGGTAATCAACTGTGTCTATTTGAAAGGTAGAATGTTATTATGAGGATGCCTGTGAAAACTACCATTGTATAAGAATTATTTCTTTTATGACATTTAATTGCTATTTTGCTTTTTTCTGACTCATACCATCTCACCTTTAAGTTTATTATCAGTTGGAAAAGTTGATGGTACTGGAAAATAAAACTGTTCATCAGTGAGGCTATTGGTAACAGGGGCAAGATGAGGGTACATGTTTCTGGTAATGTAATCAGAAATGTGTCCATCCAGTAAGAACAACCTCTAAATATGTCTGAGAGAATTCAAAATTCTAAATGATAACTTGAATTTGGAGATGCGTAGTGTCATGATGTCCTGCAGACATCACACTGATTGCTACCGAAGTGGGTCCCAGAAAGATCTAAGCTGGAAAACAAATACAGTCCATTAGACACAGCATTTAACAGTAACTGCACAAAATAAAAAAGAAAAGAAAAGATACGTGCTATGTGGCATGCCTCCAATAATTAGCCAAGGAAAGCTCTTAGAATTTTACTTTTTAAGTCAACAAGTTCCTAAAAACTCCAGTGTTCCCAGAGCTGGAGAGCATCAAACTGAGGGATAGTCTCAGCATTTTGGGGTATCCTTCTTCTCCCACATGCCCGAGGCATGTAGAAAAAATTATGGAAGAAAAAGCTGGGGGAAAGGATTCAAACATGGCCTCTCTATAGAAATATAGGCATGCAAGTAAGTCCCTAGGTGAGCTTTGGAACAGGCAGTTCCTGCCCAACTAACCCTAGGGTTTCACAAAATAGAAAAATTTCAGAGTTTGGACCAACGATGTAGTCTAAGAATTGCTTCCCAGAAACACCACACCTTAGTAAGGGCATAAATTCCACAAAGCAGTAGCTGAAAGGAGAATGGTAAAACTATAAAACGTGATGAAAAGGGAGCTTTCCTTCTAATGAGATCACCTGAGAATGACAAAAGCTTGGTATTGTAGAACAAAATTCATCATTAGAAATAGTGAGAAACTGACAAGGAGAAAGTTTTGAAAAAGGAAAGTGGGCTAATAGAGTTAGATAAAAGGTGACACAGCTGAATAACCAAGGTCAACAAATGAAATGGTTATTTGTCCCAGAAGTCAATATTTTAAAACATAATTAAAAAATTGTGTGTATGTATATATTACAAAAATGAAGAAAGATACATTCCTTGAAGAAGAGAAAAATACTGCAGGTCAAAAGAGTTTCTCATCTTTTGGGAAAATTTGATGCCAATACTCTAGACAGTTGGTCATACACTGATTGGGCTATTGAGCCATGAAAACTTCTTCAGGGTTTTGGGTGGGCAGCTACAAGTGGTAAAGTCACAGGCGGGAGGAAAGAACTCAATGGGACTCAGGGAAGCACATCAAACTCACCCAGTGTTCAACATCAGAAAACGAAGAAGTCATCTGTAGTGGCATGAACCTTTAATCTCAGCACTTCACAGTCAAAGGCAGGCGGATCTCTGTGAGTTTGACACTAGCCTGGTCTACAGAGCTAGTTCAGGGAAGACAGGGCTGCGTAGTGAGATCCTGTATCAAAAGAAGAAGAAAGGAGGAGGAGGAAGAAGAGGAATAAGAGGAAGAGGAAGAAGGAGGAGGAGGAAGAGAAGGAGGAAGAGGAGGAAGAGGAAGAAGGAGAAGGAGAAGGAGAAAAGAAGAAGAAGAAGAAGAAGAAGAAGAAGAAGAAGAAGAAGAAGAGAAGAAAGAAAGAAAGAAAGAAAGAAAGAAGGAG
>JAQHUG010000014.1:7129992-7150995 GCA_028555095.1 Dicrostonyx torquatus | reverse complement strand
AGCGCTGAGAAGGAAGAGCTGTGAGAGCTTGCTAACATCCTTCCGTTTCCTTACAGGGACAGAGTGCTGCTTAAAATAGAAATTCACAGTGGCTTTTTGTTTTTACATTTCCAAATACTAATTATTTCTGATAGTTTATTTAACCCTAGAGAGAGACCTCCTGAAAATAGTATCTTGTGATGAAGAAGTATTTAGTGTGTTTATAGTTTCTTAAAATGCAGTTTTACATCTGCTAAGTTCAGTTACTTTTAAGGTTATTTTTCAGGTACAATGAATACCAATAACATGGCCTTATTTTTATGAGAGCATTTTTAAATTTATTAAATTAACTCATAGATTTAAAGTTAGTAAAGTCTTGCATTTGTGAAAGATGATCATAATTTTTGCTTTGTACATTTATGCTTATTTGTTTATTTGTTGCATGGGTATTTGTATATAGTGTGGTACATGTGTGTTTTGAGTATGGGAATGCTTGTATGGGTGCATGTACCTGTGAACACATGGAGGCCAGAAGAGTGCTGCTCCTTCAACCCCTACCTTGTCTCTTCTAGGCAGGGTCCCTCACTAAACCGGGAACTCGGCTGCTGCACAGCAGTCCGCAGTGATACTCTCATCTCTTTCCAGCGACAGCTCCAGGGCTGCAGCCCTGTGCAGGGCCACACCCAGACTGTTTCATGCGTGCTGAGGTCTGAGCTCAAGTCCTTGTGTATATAGCAAGCACTGTTACCCCCTGAGCCCGTGTTTCTCCAACCCATGTAAGAATACGTTGATTATAGGGATTTATTCTCTTAAGATTTCCACATGCAAAGTTATTGTGCCAAAAATTTCGATTGTTAGCAGTGTGTGTGTAAGTTTGTTTATTTCTACTGCAAGCAAAGGAACACTGGTCAAAATGACAGCATGGGGGCTTTTACCTTGAGCTAAGAGCTGGTGGTTAGGCTACAGCAGGGGCTAGCAATGCCAGCTGTACTCAAGTCCCACATGCCGTTCGAATACTTCTACTGCACTGGCTGTGGTCCTGGTGGTGTCGTGTAGTTGGTGCTGCTAAGCGATCCAAAGGTCATGGTTTCACAACAGTGTTTCCGGGTCTGCTGGGCTTGATACACGGCAGGTTAGAGAGATGGAGGGCAGGTGATCGTTTCAAGCTCCAGTCCTCTGTTGTTATTAATCTCCTTGCTCTCTCTGTCTCTGCCCCCTCCCCTCCTCTCTTCTCCCTCCCTCATAACACCCACCCCTCTCATGTGTGAGTGTGTATGTATGTGTGTGTTAATGTTCACATGTGAGTACAGCCTGTTGTGGAGGTCAGAGGACCACCTGGGTATGGATCCTCATCTTTCACCTTGTTTGAGACAGGACTTCTTTGCTGTTGGCCGTGTGTACACCTGACAAGTTGGTCCATGAGCATCCATGGACTGTAGTGGCATTTCAGTTGTATTTTAATAAATAAAGACTGCCTGAGTATCTGAGAGTAAAACAGCCAGCCGCTGGCTCTTACCTCGACCTCAGGCTGAAATGGCCATCCCTCCTCCTGGAATTTCAGAAAGAAACTGCATCTGAGAGCTGTTTCCTCCCATTGTATAATCCTCTCTAGGGCTGGGATTAAAGGCGTGGACCACCATCATCAAAGGCATGAACCGCCCAATTTCTATGGCAACTAATGTGGCTACTGGGATTCAAAGTGTGTGTGTTACTATAATCTGGTCTGTAAATCTGTTTTATTCCCATAACACAGTACAGAATTGGGGTTATAGGTGTATACTTCCTGTCTATCTTTATGTGGTTTCTTGGGATCTGAATTCAAGTTCTCACATTTGAACTTTACCCACAAGCCATCTCTTCAGCTCCCACGCTGATCTCTGTTTCTGTCTGCTCCTACCCCTTTCCAGTTTTGAGATAATTTCTTGCAACCTAGCTCAGACAGACTTAGAACCCAGGTTTCTGCCTCGTTAGCCTCTTGCATGTTGGTCCTACATGTGTGAACCCCCCATGTCTGACTTTTATTTAATCGAAGAATATCGCCAAAGACTCCTCCGATAACCATGCTTTAAAATTAGTTGGCCATGTGGCATCATCTGCACACTTTTCCTGCAGTTGCTGAGTAGAGGATGGCATAGACCCTGAAGGAAGCAGACTTGAGCCTACTCAAGGTTTCTGCGGAGGGGAAAGAGCCACAGAAGAATAGCGATTGGCGGGACTCCACCAGGTTTTGCTATGGTGGACATGTTGGTGACAGAAAATCCCTTCTTTGCAAATTTATTTTAAGTTTTAGAAATATAAACATTTTAGTAATATGAGTGAATTATGCTTCCCATTTACCTTTCGCTGAATAGTAGCGCAGGCTATAAGTTTTTTATCATGAAGTCTTGTCTGTGTAACACGGATCGGACCTGTTACGGACTTCCCTGGTATTATACATTGACAGGCAGAGCCCAGTGCTGGGCACTGAAGCACACAGCGGGGCGGGGGGCTCTCGCCTCTTTGATTGTAAATTGCTTTTAAAGGAGGAGCGCCAACACGATTATATGATTCATTATGAGCATTTATTACGAACCTGAAGTGTGTTTCCCCTCAGCATTGGTTCTTATGGCTATAAAATCTTCAGAGACACTAAAGCATAAAATGATTGTATATCTGGGATATAATCTAATAGTAGAGAATTTTTCCAGGGTAGGCAAAGTATTTGGCTTCGATTCTCAGGAAAGAAAAAAGAATGGAGAAAAGGAAGAAGAAAAAGAAAGAGATAAAGGGTTGTCATTAGAGTATAAAAGACGGTCTTTAACCAACAGTAACTTTGCCAACAGGTTCTCCTAATTGCTGCACTTTGAGAATAACACACATGTTTATACTTTAGGATAATTATATTTTTTTCTGAATTGTGACATATTAAAAACAATAATTGAAATAAAAGTCCATGAAAATGTCCTTTAAAATCTTTAAGAAAAAAAATTAACTCATGCACAGAGACATGGTACAGAGACAAAGCCGAGGCAGGGGGATCACCATGTGTTTAAAGTCAACCTGCCATAATAGTGAGTTCCAGACCTGCAGAGTGAGACCCTGTCTTAAAACAAAACAAATGATAAAAAACTTATAGCTGAGTTGGCATGCATTCAGCATTCCATTTCAGTGTGGCTGTGTCTCTACCTAGTCTTGAAGGGCTACCGCCGTGCCATTGGATACGTGGGCTGTATGAAGTCTTTGATACTGACAGTGTTTGTTTTTCAATTACAGGAGGTTTAAAAAAGGAGGGAGAAAGACAATAAATTCCTGTGTTCTTAAATGAGCTTTATCATCTAAGATACTTGCATCAAACAAACTTAAACATGAAACTATTGTCTCAAATAATTTCATAATTTAAATTTCTATAGTTAATGAATAAAAACTAGGCAATTCTTTTGTTTTTGTTAAGAATATATTTTCCTCTCATTATCATATTGTCAACTTGTCCATAGTAAGGTAAATCATGGGTCTTTTATGCATAAAGTTTTTAAAGTACCCAATAACTAAATACAACAAAACCACCTCTAAGGAAGAAAGAAATTGACTAACCCACAGAGTGTAGCTAGCCATTTGCATAGGATTGAATACTTTGCATGCTGAAGTTTGGAAACACCCACAATGCTATTTTCATACTTTTCCTCGTGGTCTAGAAGTTTCTTTGAGAAACTTCTAACTTCGCAATTTTTGTTCATGATGGACCCTGTCGCCACCACGAGTGTGCTATTTTCAGTTTGCTTGAGGTAAATTTGGATGCATGTGTAAAACTTGGCACACCAAACAGGGTTCAGATATGAGTTGAAAGGAAGTTGATTCAAATTCAAATAAACTAAATTACAACAGAAAAACAAGACCAAAGTTAAAAACTAACAAAAAGAAAAGAAAAGAAAAACAAAGACAGTTTTTGATGAAATGGCATTGTGTGTTTTCCCAGAAACCTTTCAGGAAGACTAGCTAAGGAGGTGAACTAGCAAACCCAGTGGGCCACACTTTAACTGTCTACTATCAGACTGCAGGTGAATTCCAGTTGACTTTAGTTAACGTTGTGTGCGGTGTGGCACAAGTGTGGGGTCAGAAGGCAGCGCTTGGAATCCTGTTTTCTCCGTCACTGTGAGATCTAGGGCTGGAACGCGGGTCACGCTTGGCACAGCGGTCACTACCTGCTGAGCCGTCCTGCCAGCCCTCAAGGATACATTTGTCATTCCTGGCTACTGTGCTCCTGGTGTGTGCTCAGATTCCACCTCCATTTTCTGGTTTTATTGCCACTGAGAGGGTCAGTGAGTCTTTGTTCTTCCTGTCTGTGCTCTTATTGTATTGCAGCCGTGAGTTTGGCATCTTTAACTCTGTCGTTTCCCCTCACAGTTTAATGAGGTGCAGTCCTGGTCCACCCTTCCCAGTTTACATCTTAGGAGACCAGATTGGAGGTAAGGAAGGCACGTGGTCCCTTGGGGAGGCTATGGCAAAGTGTGGTTTGCCAAAAAGGAAAATTTATTTTTCCCCAAAGGAAAACTGTTTATTAGAGGGTAACTCTATTCCTATCTGCTTGACACTAAAAATGTGGCCTTAGTCATCTTTACAAGCAAATGTCTAGGCAGACATATAAATCTTGGGGAAATTTAGGATAGAAATAGGCAACGTACCACAAGCCATGCTGGAAGCCATTCTCAGTGCCTGAAGGTTAAAATTGAAAGACATCAACATGTTCATCACTGCAAAGAGGTAGGGGAACCTTCAGTGGTGTGTGCCAGCGGTCTTTGGTGGAACCAGCATCCCGGGGAATTTTGTATATTTCTCAGTATTTCACAAATGCTAGTCTTAGAGAAAGACAGCCCTTCTGCACACTGCCATCTTAGGACTGATGTGTTCTGGCACTGGCAGGGTGGTTTTGGAACTACTAACACTATAGGGCTTATTTCCTTTTACTAAAGAGTTTGAATTGTGCTCACCTCTTTCTTTGCCTAGAAACCTGGGAGGATCCATTCATGTCCAAATTTTAATTTGTAGCATGAAATTATTGAGCTAAAATTAAGATTTGGACAACAAAATTTAGATTTCACTTAATGTCTGTATCTCTCTGTCATCTATCTATATTCATACAGACATATAGATATAGATTTAGGTCTCGAATTTGGGCTACTTCAAGTGAAACTGGATGCATTTTTATGCTACAATGAACATATATCTTACTTTACCTTGAGTTAGATTTTTCTTTCATTAAATGTCATTATGTGTTGTATAGGTGATTTAATCTTAAAGTTAGAAACTGGATACTGGTCACATTGTGAAAAAAGGCAACTATTTGATTTCTAATAACTTTTTAAAAATCTCATTTGCTGTGAGAATCTTGTGCAATCTTTCTGAGTCCATAAATTTTAAAAGCATTGTGGATTATCATGTTAATAAACAATATGTTTATTGCCTTCCTTGCAGGGGAGATCCTTTCAGAGGATCATTGAAGGCATGGAACCTGCCAATGCCTGCATGTCTGTGCCTCTCCTTAACAGGCTGAGTCCGTTGGGTCCGTTATTCTTAGCCTGGGTATTTCTATCTTATGGCATTGCAGGTCTAAGATTAGCTTGTTAGGCGTTATCATACCATCTGAGTTCCCCCTAATATAACTCTACACTGGAATGACTATTTATAGAAAGAGCATTCTGTCATTTCTGGGTTATTTCTAGTAGTTTAAATAAAGAAGAATAACATTCAAGTGAAACCACATATCCCTTCCTGCTGTCAAACAACAGGATAACTGCTTCAGGGGCAACACCGCTGCAGGCATGAGAGCCAATGTGGCTGCCGTGTTCTTTTATCTCTGCCACGTTGGGGGAGAGGAGAAAGCTTTGGGTAGCAAAGTATGATGCTTGTAGGAGGGCTAAGAGACAGCTTGATGCTTTCTGTCACAGAGCACACAGCCTCTGGTTCACGGTGACAACAAGAGACACACGGGTTTATTTTTAGAAACAGACATTGCTAAGCTCTCTGTTTGGTGTTAACATCACTCATGAGCAGACTCCTCAGGGCTCTTGACCCTTCCTGCAAACAGAGCATTACACATGCACTCCCAAACACACACATGCGTGCGCGTTCATGCACACACGTGTGCTTGCACACATGCACACACACGCAATGCACACCCAAGCACACACATTCATGTTGCACACATGCACACACACAATGCACACACATACATGTACATTCATGCACACACGTGTGCCTGCACACATGCCCACACACATTCATTAGCTCTGCAAAAATGATTGTTACTTAAAAATTAACTTATTTTGAATTAGAAAATCTAAAGTTCTCTTCAGTTTCTCTAGTAGATTAATTTCTAAAATCCTGGAGACTGGGTTTAGGAAGTGGAGTATAATTGAATGTTATGTTAAAGGCACAATTAATATAAACAATGAGTAGAAATAAATGTATATTTATATTACTTAATGATAAATTACGGTGCCTATAAAATAATATTATCTGTGCTTCCAACTTTATTGCAACATTATGTAAAGTAGAGCTATGAGAGAAATACTGTATTGATTTAAATTTCTTATTTAAGTGGATGATGTATAAACAATATAAATATAAATTGTTATATGAATAGTCTAAGTATAAAGTTCTGGTATAACTAACTTTTGACGAACTCAGTAAGTTTCAAATACAATAAAATGAGTAGTTTTGCATTTGAGAAATTTCCCAACATACTTCAACTATTTGCTTAATTCAGATCTGAGTAATTGATACTTTGTTCCCAAATTAGAAATGTGATTTCCATCTTTTAAATTTGCATTTTTTTACATTCTTAATTTAAACTAACTCATTGCTAGATGATGAGGATATTAAAGTGGTGTGTTAATATGTTTCATGAACCATAGTGCTTGAGAATGGGTAGTGTAGGAATCTTTAGGAATAGACATAATTTTGTGATCACTTAGGTCTTTAGGGAGAAAAGGATTCACTTGGCTCACGGGTTTCAGTCCATCATCACGGGCAGGAGCTCAAGGCACAAACCTGGAGGCAGGCACTGAGGCCCAGGCCATGGAGGGAGCCTGCGTTGACTGCTGTTACCCCTCCCTTGCTCACATAACTTTCTCATGCAGCCTAGGTCCACGTGCCTAGGAATGGTTTTATTCACTGTGGGAGGACCATGCCTACATCACTTAACAGTCAAGAACGTGCCGTCGACACGTCCACAAGCCAGTCAGATAGAGGTAACTTCACATCTGTGGTTCCCTCTGCCCAGGTTGAGGAAAACATTTACCATCAAACTTATAAACTGAATAGTACTTATTTATTATAAATACCATCTTGTTTTCTTTAAAGACATATATTTTGTGATTGTGTCCAACATGAAAAGTGTCTACTGGCCATTAGTAATTTGAAAAGTAAAACAAAAAAACAAAACAGCAGGAAATATACAGGAATGAAAATATATTCAAAGAAGCTGAGCTTGCGCACAGATGTTTCAGGTGGGCAGTGTCCTTCCACCAAGCCTGACACCCTAGCTGGAACTCTAGGGCTCACAGAGTAGCAGAAACTCGTGACTGCCACATGTTCTCTGAACTCTACACAAGTACTAAGATGCCGTGTGCCTTACATACATGCATCTGTACACACGCATGTAGAAAATGTAATAAAAATGTAAAAGGGTCTGTCAGTTCCTGCAGTGTCGAAGCAATGGACGCACGGCAAGCTGCCCCTAGCCTTCTTAGTTAATTACAGACTGAATGTTCTGAGTGGTGGTGGAGTTGGAGGTCTCAAAGCCCATTGAGGCAGTCACTCATCGCGTTTTCTAGTCAGAAAGCCAACCGTGTCCCAGCTACAATTCCCTCCACAGAGGAGACAACTGTGGAGCACACACACACACACACACACACACACACACACACACACACACACACACACACTGTGTTAATTTCCAGTTACCTCTGCCACTGGGAAGGGATGGGGAAGCTGTTCATTGTAGAAAGGCTAGTATCCAAGGTTCTCTCTGTGGGATAAAGACAAATGCCGTGTGAGTGACAATGGCCTGTCCTTACCTCTCCTTGTTTCTTCGTTTTTACTTCACATTTGTTTATTAAGAATGTTGTAAAATGAGTTGATCCTACTTAACTCCCCACTCCTTTCCCACTAAGCTTTGTCTTGTTTTCCTCCATCAAGGTTACTCTGTGCTCTTTTCGTTTGTATGCATAGCCACTGGAGGATGCTCAACTTCTCAGGGGCTCCACTCTTAGGAAATACTGAGTCTTTTTCTTCATCAGCAGCTACCAATTGCCAATAGTTCCTCGGATGGGGTGGAATCTCATGCCTACCTCCTTCCCTGGGATTTAGTCTTGCTCGCGCTTACACAGGTCTTCTGCTTGCTGTCCCAACTACTGTGAGCTCATTCGTCCGGCGACCCTGCTCTCTTCAGAAGATACCACTTCCATGTAGCAATAGACCACTTCTGGCTCACAGTCTTTTGCTCCATCCCTTCCACAGTGATCCCGAGTCTGTGGAGGAGAGGATACAGTGTATATGTTCCCTTTATGGCTGAACATTCTGCATTGATTTTGTCCTCTGTCCCATGGCCCGCTGTGGGTCTCTGGTAAAGGTCCATCTTTGTTCTTTTCAGCTGTAATCTTATCTAAGCATAACTTTCTTGTTTGATCAATGTGAACTATAGTTTGTTGTTTAATGACACCAGAAGTCCTTTCCTGAGGCTCCAAAGAGAACAATCAGTGTGTTTGTAGTATTGGAAGCAGAAGTCTCAGAATGTGTTCTCATAGCACACGTTTCATGCTCTCTAGATGGTCCAAAGTGCAGAACTAGTTACCGAGGCATCCATTTGTGCACCTGCTTTGTGTCATGTGCTTTATTTATTCAGGCAAATGTGGGTCAGACAGCATCTCTGTCAGATGATCTGTAATTTCCAAATACAACGTTTAGAACACAGTCTTCACTCTGTTGCCGGGTTTGTGACAGATTATTGTAATAGCTGACTAAGAGAATGCTTTTCTGGAGGTGACAAATGTATTCAAAATGGAGGTGGGCAAGAGTGATCGCCAAGAGCTATTTCCCTTATATGCTATGGTGTCTCGAGGATAGGGAACAATGACAGACTCGCACACTAGACAGGACAAACACTTCTGAGGGTCTGACACATTATCTCACATGCTTGACGCCTCGTGGGTTCCCCCCCAACATTCCAGTAGGTCTAGGTCAAAAGGCATGAAAGCATTTGGAGTAGAGCAGGAAGCGCCCTGAAGGTATTTTAATCTCCATTTACTTTTGCCTTGGAGGAACTGGGGAAGCCTTTATCAGCTTGTAGAGGAGAACCAGAGGAAGGTTCTCAGCTATAATTTTCTCCAGCTTCAAGAGACCAGGACTGAGCCAAACTTCTGGACAACATTGCTTATGGGTTCAGAGGGTAACTTGAGGAAAACAGTTCTTGGTAACTTGATTCCCTCCACAAACACTCATCTCATTCAATCAGTGTTTATTAGTGTTTTGCAGTTGTATTTTAAAGAGTGTTTTTGTTGATGGTGTGGTATTGATTAGTAGATAGATAACGAGAGAGAGAGAGAGAGAGAGAGAGAGAGAGAGAGAGATATTTCCTTTTACTGAAATGCTTTCTTTTCAGTTCCAGCTGTAACTTTCTTTTCATTGGTGGTAACCCTTACTCCTTCAAAATCTTATTAAATGTCTCCAACACTTGACTCAGCCTTCACTTCCCTCTTATCCCTTCATGTAGATTTTTTTATCATCAATCCTTTATGACCCTCAGAGAACACTTCCATTCTGTTTTGCATTCTAACATTTTATACACATCTTTCCCCATAACCTATAGAAGAAAATTGTGATTTCCTTCTACTTTTAGACCCTTCAGAACCTAACACATAAAACTCCTTGGGATGCTTTTCAGTGACTGAATGAGTGATTTAAGAGAACAATGCTATTTCAAGTCTGTTTTGATAAGCTTTATAATTTTAAGAAAGTTATTTCTTCTCTTACATCTAAAATAATTCTTCAGTGTCCTTAAATTTAAAAAATATAGATATTTAGGCAGTTAGGTTCTTTCATCATTTATTATAAAATATTAATTAAGAACGACCTTGCTTATGGTATGGTGGTACATGTCTTTAATCCCAGTACCAGGGATGCAGAAGCAGGTAGATCTTTGTGAGTTCTAGGCCAAGCTAGTTCTACATAGTAATTTCCAATCCATGAAGGCCTAACTAATGAAACCCTATCTTTTAAAAAAAAATGCTTCGATCTTTGAACACACACACAGACACACACACACACACACACACACTCCATCCATATCCAGTTAAATGTTCCAATTCTGAACAAAATTAAATTGGGAATGTGCTTATTTAACTTGATGTTTCAATGAATAATGCCAACTGAAATTTCCTAAGATATGTTTCTGCATTCAGAATGCAAAGTGTGAACTAGCTAATTTAAGAATGCCTGAATATGAATGCATACTTTCTTATCTAAGTAAAAGAATAAATTTTGTTGTGAAAATGATTACAGGTGTATGCTTCTGTAATTAAGATACTAGATCATATTTAATGCTCTTTTTCCTTCAATATTTATATGTAGGAAAACCTAGAGGATAATGGATTTTTCTGTTAATAGTATCAATTCCAAATACTTCCTTCAGTGGAAGTGTTTAGAATAGAGCTCATTCACATTTAGTCAGCTTTTAATTGGTGCCATTCTTAACAATCAGGCAGGGAAAATAGTTCCTCATATAAACAGTTTAATAAGCAAACACAGAATGGCAAGGGTGTCAGTCATTCAAAATGTCAGAAGGAACTCTCATCATGAGGGATGAAGGAACAACAGATGGAAGAGGGGATCAGTGTCTAAGAGAAGAAATTCCAAGAGAGAAGTGAAGTAAATAGAGGTGTTTCAGAGAGAGAGCTGCTGAAGGTACCGAGCACCTTCAGCTGGGAAAGATACAATTTTTATAGCCTTTTTTTTTTATACTTTTGGTTTAGTCATAAATTGGAGCCAAGTTGGCCGAAGTACATAAAATTGAGTTAGTTTATAGCATCCAGTGTGGACCACGGGAGGAGTTTTTAGCACAAATGTTGAGGTTGGTTGAGTAGGTGAGGTGCATCTTGGGCACTGAGATTGTAGTTTCTCACCTTTACAAGTCTTTAGCTGGTATAATGATTGGACTGGGATGAGGTAAGTCAAGGGCTGTCTGCCATTTGAGTTGGAAGCTTCTCATCCCTTTGTGGAAACATAATTAAAAGAATAAGATTTTCTTGAATCAACTTCCTAAGGCTTTTCAATTTGAGGTGTTATAAACTCAGTTTAATAGAACTACTCATTTGCTTTGTTTTCTACTAAATTGATATAAAATGTTAGAAAAAAATTATTCGAGTATCTCACTTATCTGAACTTATACTATAAGAGGAAAAATAACCTCAAACACTTGGTGCTTAAATATAAAGAAACAGTGCTGTGTAGTCACTACCCAGGATCCTAAACTAAATGGAAATTTTTCCATGTCACTGACCTGAAAATATCGATGATCCTTTGAGAATTCAATTTTAGGTGACTAGAAAACATGCTAGGTTGTTTTGCAGGCACAGAGACATCTTTAACGTGACTATCCACTGTCCATCCAACTTCCCTGGGCACTGAACCAGCACTGAGCAGAAAGCATCTTTGTATTTAAGCAGTCATATATGTGAGACTGGCTTCCCCACACCCCTGCCAACACTGGATAGCATCAAACTTTAGACGGTTTTGCCAAATTGAGTGACAGTAAAAATGGTACAGCATTACTGGTTTTGTGTGAATTTCTCTGGCTAGTGGTGGACTCGACCAGTCTTCATACGATACTTGCCGTTTGTATCTCTAGAGACAACCCTGGGAATGTACCAATGGCTAAAGAAGAGGTCTGCCAGGGAAGGCAGCTCTTTTCTAGATTGGGTACAGAGAAAGAATGTGATCACCTTATAAGATATATAAAATCATTCATCAAAACGCAGTGCCTTGCCATGGTAAACCTGTCACTTGACTAAAAATAGAAGAGGGAAGTAAGCATTGACAGTTGAAGCCCTATTTGATCCTATGGATCTCTTGGTAACACTAAAACAGTCTGAAGCTGGAGAGGTGCTTCTGTGGTTAAGAGCACTGGCTGTTCTTCCAGAGGACCTGGGTTTGATTTCCAGTACCCACATGGTAGCTCACGACCAATCGTAAGTCTAGTTCCAGGTGACTAGACACCCTTTTCTGGCTTCTGTAGACTACAGTCACATAAGTCATGTGCAGATAGCCATGCCAAAAATGTCACCCATACACACGAAAACAAACAACAGAAAATCCAGAATCCCTTTAACATAAGGAACATTTTCTTTTGGTGGCCCTGTCGACATTCTAAGACTTATATCCATGATAAAAAATCTAAAAGAATCTGACATGAAGAGAGACGAATGGAACTACCGAGAGGTTGAACTACATCGCTCAGGATGCTATCAGAAAGATACTACATTAAAAAGTGGGCGTGATGGCTTTATTCCAGAAGAAATCATAAGCATAAAATGCCAGAAACATTCACAGCACATGGTAACTAGAAACTTCTCAAGGGCATACAAAAATATTGATAGGCCATCAAGGAAAGCAAGATCAGATTTGAGAGCTGCTGTGTTCACGAATAGAAAGACTTTATTTTTAAATGCTGCCTATTCAAAAATTAATCTACTAATCTCATTGTCTATAAAATGGCTAATTTGAAAACATGAATGTTTGATGTACAATAATATAACAGTCACAGTGAGTGATATTAGACAATAGAAAGTAAATGTCACTTCCATGCTACCTCTCCAAGCCAATAAATTCTGTACCTTAAAAATAGCCTGGTATCAATTTCTTCTGTGCATTATGGAAGTATGTTAGCACAATCTCAGTTAAAATCCTCACAAGATCTATTAGGAGACATGTCGTGTTGTTTCTCAACTCAGCGTACTACTTAGTGTGGACAGATAGTGGAGTTTGAAAAGGCAAATCAGAGGTTAGATTTCAAGTGATATAAAAGTATATTAATCGCTGGGCAGTGGTGGTGCACGCCTTTAATCCCAGCACTCGGGAGGCAGAAGCAGGCGGTTCTTTGTGAGTTCGAGACCAGCCTGGTCTACAAGAGCTAGTTTCAGTGCAGGCTCCAAAGCCACAGAGAAACCCTGTCTCGAAAAACTAAAAAAAAAAAAAAAAAGTATATTAATCATTATTGGTTCAAGTGAAGGCATGGTTGAATGATTACAGGAAAGACAGGGAGTTATTTTAGTGATATCACATACAAGGAAGCAGGGTAGACTCAATAAAGTGTTTTGGAGCGATTTTTATTTTTAGTTTATAAACTCATAATCATTAATGTCCTCAAATGATTATTTTTGAAATACAGTAGCTGTGCAGTTGTGCAGGTTATAGCTTAAAACTATAGCAAAACTGATGTCTTTCCAGTGTATTATTCTTGAATTTTTGGAGGTGTAGTAATGAGGCAAGTGGGCCGTATCTCGCCGCCCAGCTAGCTTAACCCTGAAATAACCACACAGAAATTGTATTAATTAAGTTACTGCTTGACACATAAGCTCTAGCATCTTATTGGCTAACTTTCACATCTTGATTCAACCCATTTCTAATAATCTGTATGTCATCACGAGGTCGTGACTTACCGGGAAAGATTCATCATGTCTGACCTGGCAGCTTCATGGTGGCTCTCTCTGTCTCTGCCTTTTTCCTCCCAGAATTCAGTTCTGTCCTCCCCAGCTATCTAAATTCTGCCCTATCAAAAGGCCAGGGCAGTTTCTTTATTCAACGAATGAAAGCAACACATAGAAAGAAGGACCTCCTGCACCATGGAGGTATGGGAAAGAAGGCATTTCTAGTCAAGTGGTACTAAATTAGGTGAGAGAAGCACATGGTATTTAAGCTGCTCACTCAGTTACAAAAGGAAACTTGAGATTAACTCACAGAGAAGAGTCAGATGCGCATACATCAAGTAAAATATAGGACTAGCCATGGAAGCCATATCCATGGAAGCCCCAAAGAAAAGCAGGTATTTCTGCCCTAAAGCTTCACCAAGGGTACTTCCTGAACAGGATCCATAGATACCAAAGGAGACATGACACCTGAGAAGGGCTCTAGAGAACCCAGCCTTGCCAACGTGAAAGGGAAACCATCCAAGGTCAGGGAAAGAGCCACTGCCAAAACCCTGAATCCATCCGTAGCTATTCTGAGAGTGCAGGCCAGTGTGGCAGCATTTGCAACAAAACCAAAAGGGGTTCCAAGGAGCTTGGGGCCAGAATTTGCTCTTCTCCCTGAGGTGGGAAATTATAAATGGATGTCTCTTTTCTTGACCTCTATAAATTATGATTGTTCAGTTGGTCTCTGATAGCTGTAAAATGGTAACAATTTGGTGTGTGTGTCTGTGTGCATGTGCATGTATGTGCAAGTGTGTGTGTGTTGTTTCTGTGTGTGCACACTTGTTCATATGCATGTTCTTGTGTATATTGGGAGACAAAAGTTGATACTGGTGTCCCCTTTACACCTTTAGTTGGTTGTCTCTGTTTTTTTGTTTTGTTTTGTTTTGTTTTGTTTTTTTTACTGTGTCTCTCCCTGATCCTGGAGAAAGCTGACTCTCTAGCCTGGCTGGCTAGCAAGCCCTAGGGATCCTCCTGTTTGCACTTGTCCAATGCCAGCCCAGAGACTTGCATGATTGCAGGTGGCTTTTTCACACACATTTTGGAGGATCAAATGGGGATTCTCAGAGCACAGCAATCATTAGCAACTGGGCTACCTCCTCAGCCTTGCTATGCATCTTTTTTTATACATTGGCAGCATCCCTGAGTCAAGAGGCAGATAATCCCAAGGACGTATGTACTGTAGACTCTTGACTCTTTTTGTAATAAGACCTGAATAACTCTAGTTTATCTGAAACTTATTGAAATTCTGAAGCTTGTGCTTTGTCTGACTTTGGTTTTGAACACATTACATTTTCATAAAAGCTTTGTAGCCACCCTTGCCAACAGAGAACGTTTCAGTGTTATTAAAGCTTACCCAGTGAATCAGAATAGACTTCTCTCTATATATAAACGGTCTTGTGTCACACACACACAAAGATGAACCCTGATGAAGGAGGTGTCATTAGGAGATTGGAGTGGCCTAGGAATGACAGGGTATAGTTACAGAAACCTAGACAGTATAGAATACTGTACACCTAGACTTCAGCCTGTTTCTCAAGCCTGCACGCTGTGCTCCTTCAAGACCGAGTGCTGCAGGCAACTGTAGAAGGATGTTCAGAGTTCTGCACCTAAGTCTTTTTGTGCCGAGACACAGAATGTTGTAACAGTACTAGGTGATTGGGGTTCTTCAGTCCTCCTAGAGGGTTATGAGCCTATCATCACTGCTTTGCTTATTATTAATGGAAAACCTTACTAGATAGAACCTGGCTACTTGTGTATGTTAGTGTTAATCCATCTGTGCACAGCTATAATTCCTGTATTATGATTCAGTGATTTTTCTATCTTTATAACAAAAACAATGTAAAAATCTAAGATATAATTGGATATAGATATAATTGGGAGCAGCAACCTATATGCTAAATTTCTTATGCGTTACAATTCATTATTTTATTAACATTTTAGTAAAGATGATTACGATATTTTTTTTCAAATTTAAGGTTTTCTTATAAGAATTCACATCTATCTTCCTCTCTGTGTTCAGGAAAAGTACAATAACTATATTTGCACTTTTAGTTTTTACTGAGAATTGCTTTCACTACTAATAAATGAAACTGTTTGGACCTACAACACAAAATAATTTTAATTTAATAGCACCCTAACTGTATTATGGTAAAGAAATATGTCAAATAAATACTGTAATATTTATTTATTTGTATGTATAATATGTATGTAATATTATAAATTACATACAACAAATCAAAATCAATTGTTGACTAGATGAAGAATTATTTTAGCTATCTTGTCTTTCTCACAAATTATCTTATTAAAAAATAATTTTTGTAACACAAAATTTTGGGATAAGTATGGCACATTTCCTTAGGAATACTGAATAAACTCTCCTGAATTCCAGTTTATCGTTAAATCTTTAAAGTAGGGAGATTATATTGGTTTTAAAGTCATTTTTATTGGGCTTTACAAGAGCTATGGGTGGTATTTAGAGGATGCCAAAGCTACATGTTGCGATCAAGATAACAAGAGGTTTTTTTTTTCCCCCTTCTTTTTCTTTCCAATCTTTGGAAATGTAATGCATAGAAATTTTCCTTTCATATGTTGAGTGTAGCTCATTGCTGAATATAGTGTGCTTCAGTGAAGTGTTCATTTCTTTGCCAAAAACACATCAGTCATTCACAAATATTCAGTATTCTGAGAATGAAAAAATTTTTTAGCTACTCGGGTAGCCAGTTTGCAAAGATTTCTAACTCCCGGAGTGTGAGAGGCAGTGTGGATCCAGCCCTGAACATTAGCTTCCAACACTGAAGATGGAGGTCTGGATGACCGAACGTTCCAGACTACAGGATCCAAGAGCAGAATCTGTAGCCATCTAGTACAATGGTGGGAATCCATTATATTGCCTATCTTGTTACTGACGCTGTTTCGTTTCTGTGTGCAAATGTGCACACATGTGCTACGTGTTTGGGTGGGTCTGTGTGTGTGTGTGTGTGTGTGTGTGTGTAGTGTGTGTGTGTGTGTGTAGTGTGTGTGTGTGTGTGTGTGTGTGTGTGTGTGTGTGTGTGTATACATATGGAGACCAGAGGTTAGGTTCAGCTGTCTTTTCTGAGGTATGGCCTAGTTTGTGGTTTGAGACAGGGTCTCTCACTGAGATGTAGCCCTCTGAGCAGACTAGGTTGGTATATTCTGTCCCACCTCCCTGGTCCCCGAACTGCAAGAGCAATGCCTTGCCTGGATTTGTTTATAGGCATCAAATTTGGGCCTCATACTTCCCAGGCAAATGCCTTACTGTCTCCACTCTCTCCCAAGCCCTCGGTGAGGTTAAACTTTAGAGAAAGATGAGGATGTCTTCCTGAAGAATTCTGTAGCACCAAAGGTGAATTTCAGTGTTAATTAAACTATTCACAATTCAACGAAACAAGCTTAAGTTCTAGAAGAATATCCAACACCTAATAAAAGGAGTAGAGAAAAATGAGTGACTGAATCATGAACAGATATCTGAACCAAGTGCCTGTTTAACGTGACATTTCAGCTATGTTTGCTTTTGACCTTTAAATAGCCTAGGCCCTTTATGCTGCATTTTTTTTAGCATAAATAAAGAATTTATTTTGAACACTACCTTTTCATTTAAAAATTGAAACATGTTCTTATTGACCTTCATGATAATATTTTATGACATAATTATTTTTATAAATATTAGCTAGATCATATTTCAAGCGTGGAAATCCCGCAATGGCCCTGAAGCTATTTCTTGGCTATTTTTCTTTAGACAAAAATGGTTTTTATGTTATTTTTCGAAACTTTTTACCTTGCTTGCAGCTCTCTTAATAGTGGCCTACAATCTGCCATGCACAGTACAGTTAAAATATAAAACCAGTGAGTGGGCTCTTCTCTTTAATTCATAACGTTTAAATTAAAAGAACCTCGAAATGCATTTCTTCTCATTAAAATATATTCAGCTAAGTTCACATCCATTAAAAAGCATGGTCTGCGGTATGCAGCCAAATTCTCAGTCTTTACCCTGGGTATCTGAGGCTGTTGGTGTCATCCTTACCTGGCAGTCAGGTCTTCCTGGATACTCTTGCAGGGAATCCCTACCCTCCCTGCTTCCTTCCTGTCTAAGGAGACCCCGTAGAGAGTGCTGTGAGGAGCTCCTGTTTTGAGAAAATGATGCATGTATCTTCCTTCCTTCACTGTGTTATCTGATGTCTGGAAGGGAGGATTTAAAGGTTGGTTTGTACCTGAAGTTTCTATGAAAATCAAAACAAGTTTTGTCTGCATTCTCTGTATGTCTTTTTTTTTTTTACATACTCTAAGCATGACTGTTTGGCCTGAAGCCTGTGGATTCTTGGCTCACAACTGGTGACCACATATATAGGAAAATGACTTCCTAGCGTGTGAGGGCAGACACAGTCAAAACGATTCTTAAAGGGTCCTAAGTACTTATATACCTGAAGCCTTTTCACAGGCAGGCTCTGCCGGCATCTCTCCCTCCCTCCACAACTGGCTACTTGCCTCTGTTTCTACAGACCATGAAAATTCAGAGACTGCATTATGTATCCGTTTGCAAGGATGTTTTCTTTGCCTGTCGTTTTCCACCTGGTGTTTATGGGATGCCTCGTCCCTTGCTCCTGGTAAGCCTGCCTGTTGATTGAGAATGAAAGAAAAGGTGGGCTTGGGAGAGGCACATGGCTGGGCTTGTTTTCTCCCTGTCCTGCCTTGTCTATTGTGCACTAGAAGGGCTGTTGGCATCTTTGTTTTACACATCTGAGGAAGGAGGAGAGAGCTGTTAGGTCAGTTATTACGTATGGTCTCCACCTTAGCGCCCTCCTTCTGCTCTAGCTTGTCCTCAGGCCTCCATCCTTCATCCTGGACCCATGCGAGGGAGGACAGTAAGGCCCTCTTTATCTTCCTCTTCTCAGCTCAGGGCTCCTGCCAGGATCTGATGCCTGGACAAGAGTCTGAGACATTGAGGGACTCTTCACTCCACTTCTAAAATGATGGATAGCGTGGCAGCCCTTCTGGCTAACACACAGTTGTGTTTGCTTGTGTTGGTTTTAATGTTTTTGACTTTAAAATACAACTGTTTCTTCATTTTCTTTACCTGGTGAATGCATTTACCTCCATGTATGTACAATTATTCTTAGGAATTTTTCCACCAATGTCAAAGCTTCATATATTCTGTATAGTTTTTAATCAAGCATTTGAAATGCCATTATTTGTTATGATTTTGCTGCCCCAGCCCTTCTTGATCACATTTCATAGTGTAAACAGTGTAGCAAGTCTCAGATCATTCGGTTACTTAAGAATCTTTCCCTTCCTTCCTTCCTTCCTTCCTTCCTTCCTTCCTTCCTTCCTTCCTTCCTTCCTTCCTTCCATCCTTTGAATTTAGTCTTATTTTGTGTTCACGTATATATGGGTGTTTCATTGTATGCATGTCTGTTATCACACTACATGTGTGCTTCATTCTACAGACACCAGAAGAGGGCATCAGATCCTTTGGATCTGGAGGCAGAGATGGCTGTGAAACGCCATGTCGGTGCTGGGAATCAATCCCAGGTCCTTTGGAAGATGAGCAGTCAGTGCTCTTAACCACTGGAGCATATTCCCGGCCCCAAGAATCTCTTTCATACAAAGTAAACCAGACATCAGTTCAGAGTCCACGGTTTCCTGGATGGACTGTCCGGGCAGTCTCTGAATCCTGTGAGTTAATCTGCGAATATGTCTAAGTGCAAGCGCATTGTTTTAGATGTCCTTCAATTCTGTGCAGTTCTCAAAGAAATCTGTGAGCATGGCGAATACAGGTGATCAGGTGAAAATAAACTCCCCCCAAATTTAATTCCCTCTAACAATAACAAAAATTATCGAGAAGGCAGAGACAGAAAGACAACAAACCCAGAAGAGCTAATTGTCAGGCATAGAAGACTCTGCAGGGGCCACTGTGGGCTCAGTGATAGCCTTTAATATGCACAGTGCACCCCTCCCTGCTCCTGTCTCTCTCTTATCTTCCCTGAGTTCTGAGCATTGGATGTAGATCCACACACATGACAGACAAGTACTTTATCACAATCTACATTTTTAGCCTGTGGGCATCCCTAGAAATAGTGCTGTTTCTAATCTACCTTAGAAAATTTCCCCTAAATTAGTGAAATGAGCCAGGCATCCTGTCATATTCAGAATATGTGTTTCATTGCACACCTCCTTAAACTCCAGCTCTGAAAATCTTTATGTTTTCCCTTCAACCATGTTCACAGAACCTTGAGGGGTGATGTAATCATCCCCTTTGTGGCTGAACACAGCGCTGACATTTATTCTCTGTGCTGCAAGCAATTTTGAATTTCTGTGCTAATCACTGTCCACTGCACAAGGGAACTTCTCTGGTGAGGTCTGAGGGTTGAACTCATCTATGGAAAGATTGTGCACTAAATTATAAAGATGTGAGTTAAGAGAACAGTTTTATACTGTTTTCATTTAGCAGGGTGATGGTGGCGGGCTCACCCTTGCGGTCTGGGAACCACCCTCTCTGGGTTCTTGGCTAGATTTACAGCAACTGGTATGTATTTCCTCCTGTAGAACAGGTTTGAAATTTAATCAGAAAGCAGTTGGTTACCCCGTAACACTCATACCAATATTGCACACATGGTTATATCTTGCCATACCAGTCATTATTATAGCTCACGGGGTACATGGCTGGATAAAACTACTGATTATTCTTTTCTCCCAGTGGCCTACATAGAACCTTCCACTGCTATGAAAGCACCTTGAGTTTTACATGCCAAGGGCTTAATCTATGTGGTGTCATTAGCAAGAAGACCTCACTATATTGAAAACAAATAAATCTTTAGATGAATAAGCTCTGCAATGCCTATATTGATTTTGCCAATATCTGCAGGTTCTGTTAAGTGACCAATAACCATTTTGTAGAGAATGAATCTAAAATTTGGAGTCAAGACTCTGATTCAAAGGTAAATATGAAAAATATGTGCAATGAAAGCCAACCAAATGTTAAAATATATAGACATAGGGTGGGCAAGTTTCACAGAGACAGAAGCTGGAAATTCAAGAACAGAGGGGCCACAGGATCTATGCCACTCTCAGCCTTGCAAAGTCAGTGAAATGATAGTTACAGCTGGTGCAGTGGACACAGTCAGTGAGATGATAGTTACAGCTGGTGCAGTGGACACGGTCAGTGAGATGAGAGTTACAGCTGGTGCAGTGGACATGGTCAGTGAGATGATAGTTACAGCTGGTGCGGTGGACACGGTCAGTGAGATGATAGTTACAGCTGGTGCAGTGGACACGGTCAGTGAGATGA
>JAQHUG010000014.1:7115477-7129577 GCA_028555095.1 Dicrostonyx torquatus | reverse complement strand
TCAGTGAGATGAGAGTTACAGCTGGTGCAGTGGACAGTGGTCAGTGAGATAGTACTCTTTGTGAAATGCTGACAGTAAGTGATTGTGTGTAAGTGATTATGTGTAGCCATCTCTCCGTGGCACATCCATCATCTCTCATCCTCATGCCTCAGGTCCATCACCTCTCATCCTCATGCCTCAGGGGACATTCCAGAAGAAGGGACAGAAAAAAAAAGCAAGAAGAGAGGGAGCAGTACTGTGAAGTATTGCGTTCTAGACATGGCATGGATTTGTACCCATGAAATCATAATAGCTGTATTTACTTTATGAGGCCTTCACAAGATCGAACCAATCAATATTCCAGCAGGGATAGGGAAGAGGCACACAAATACTCCATGGCAAGCCAAAGAGTCTGCCAGCTGATAGGTTCTGATGAGAGGAGGACCCAGTATTCTTTGGGGATGTAGGCTTCTCGTAGATAGTTCAAACCCATGTGCACATGGTCAGCCCTAATTAGATTCAGTGGGATATAAAACAAAACATCTACCAAAGAAGCAGACAGACATTTGAGATGAGGATGTGTTGGGATGGGAGCCTGAGATTAATTGTCATGATAGATATGATTAAATTATATTATATCCATGTGTGAAGTTCTCAGACTAAATATAAGTATTAAAATAAAGCAAAATATATCATTATAAATTTTTAAATGTGCTCAGTGAAAACAAGTTCAGATATTTTGCCTTAGAAAAATATATCAATACTTCTAAAGACTTATGGAATATTGTATCAAATGCTTCTTAGCAAAGCCCTGGGCCAGTGTAATTTCATACAGAGAAAGTAGAAAAGGATGGTGATCTATTTGGCTTTGTAATCAATCAAATGACAAATTATGCTTCTGTTTTTTACTACCTGACCGACAAGAAATGCTCAAGAGGTCTGTATCTGCAGGGCTCAGTGTCAACCTAACTCAGTGAGAATTACTGGTAACCTCATTAAAAAAAAAAAAAAGTGGTCAAAGGCTTCTTGAGGACAGTCACAGAGGAAACAGACAACACGAGCAAACAATCTGCCTCTGGGATCATAGGAGTGTGATGAGGCATCCTTCTATCATGTTGAAGGAAATAAAATAACATGATACTCACTGTCCATTTGGGATGTTATGGAAGGGCAACTTTTGCATCAGGGAACGATCATAATGGAGACATTTTGGAGGAATAAAAGCAGGAAGTACTATCAAAATCCAGGAAGTACATAACCTGTGACCTGGTGATCCCTCATACCTGCTGTGCAGATGTACTCGCTAGAATGCACAAGCCGTTTATTTATCTTAATTATTTATTTATCTTATTTTTTATATTTACCTTAACTATTATGTTAAGTATATTTATCTTATATAATATATTTATATATATTTATCTTAACTATTATGCAGTGTAATAAGAAAGTAATGTAAGTATTGGTAGTATAGATACAAGCTTCCATAAGCCATACTCTGTAATGTTGGTCATTAAAATTAATAAGCAATGTCAATAACCATTAACTTCACCATTAAGGGAAACATCTATCTTGGCCTCTTTTGATGGAGATCACATTGCTACAGTAATGATCCTGTGTTTATCTTGTCGTTCTAAAGCTCACCTTTTGCACAGAACTTTTGTGTAGTTCACAGAAAAATTTTGCCTGTTACTTTCAGAACTCACTGTTAATATTGCATTCAAGCACAGAGGTAAAAAAGATCAGCATAATTAGAGGCAACCAGCTTGTTTAAGTAGAACTGGTTAATTAAGTCACAAAATTCTGAGGGCGGATGATAAACTCAGCAGGCTTATGTAGTTAGAGCTTTCTGTTCTGCTTTTTTAAATTTTTTTTTTAATCAAATGGTTCTAGCACCTGGGCTTCAATTGCCCTTCTGCTGAAGATGGCTTTCAAGAACTTAGCAAAGACAGTGCCCTGGGTAGAGAAGTCCTTCATTTGTAGAGTAATGGAATGCCAACATGCAAACTAACGTCTCTGCTCCCCTCTGTCCTGGAAGGAGATACTGGCTATGCAGACTGGAGTGTAGCTAGTAGCCTAGAGCTTTGCTCTGCCCTGAGGTGAAAGAAGATAGTCCAGGAAGCTGGATCCCTGCTCTGCTGTGTCGACATGTCTACAGCTCAGAATAAAATTGAGTTTCCTGCTTTAGCCATTGCTAGTTCTTAAAATAACCTGAAGAAATTATAGTTCTGATTACATAGAAAGTGAAGGACTTAGAACATTCCCCTAATAAAGCCAGGAGAATGACACACAGCTTAGTCATCACAGGCCTCTAACAGGAGATTTAGAGAGAAAAATAGAGCTATGAAATTGGGTAATTTGATTTGAAATCTCGCCTAATTATTTTAAGAATGCAGAAAACCTTTCGTTTTGGCAAAATATAATGATCTGGAATCCAATTATGAAAGAACAGGCTTTTAAAATGCTTGCTATCTCTAGTAATGGAGAAAAATCATGTCTTTAAAATTGCATTCTGCTGGAAATCTCATTCTTGGATGTCTTGCTTTTTGCATTTTGAACGGACAAGTGTAATATAATTTCCTTTTGGAAACATGGCATTGTAAAAGTTAGATGAGATGTTTAAGTCTCAGTTGGATCCTATCTAACAGAGTACAGATTTTTAAGAACAAAAACACTTATTATTTCATTTGAATTCCCCAGGGGAGGTATCTGACATAACCAGATGCCTTGATATTTGTCACAGTGTAGATCATTCGCCGAGAATCTGTGCCCAGCATCCTTCTGATTAGCATGCCATGAATAAAATAGGCAAAGCTGAGAAAGCCTCTGATGATCCCAATTAAAAACAACTGGTGTCGACCATGCTTCATTGTCCATGTTTGATCCCAAACAGCATCTCTCCCTCTGCTAGCTCTACATGTCTATTGTGCATAATTATTTTTCAGGATATGGATGATTCACATACTGTTTGAACTGCAGTCATAGAAATGTGACCATGGACAATAATAGTCTAGGAGGCTCAATTATTAGGATAAAGAGAATGGAACAAATTGGAGGTGATCTGTGTTAAGGTATTTACATTTTACTTGTAAACTGAAAAAAAATTCAACCACTGAAAGCTTTCGACTGACACTCTGAAGTGGTCCTGGTTGTGTTTATATAAAGCTATTTGGATCTTTATAAAAACTTTTTTGTATTTACATTAGAGTTAAATTTTACTAACCCTCACCACAGTGTGGTGAAACAGGCACTCCAATGAACAGTTGTCGAAAAAATAAGTTATTGAAACATTGTCTCTTGTGTTATCGTTCTTGAGAAATGGTGGTGAGACAACTCGACAGAAGTGACTAACAACTACATATACACAGAAGGCAGGATGTAAGTCTCCAAGGTAATCAAGACCATCAGGAGGATGTTAGACCAAAATTAACACCGCAAGGAATGTGTTATGCATATATTACAGCCTACGTGTGGGAATCTGTTCATTTATAGAGAGATTGCCTCTCTGTGAATGGCTGTGGTGGATCTGCCAAGTACAAAAAAAACCCAGTTGGGGCCATTCAGAAGTAACAGCCACACAGTCTGAAAGACTTTTAAGTCAGAAGATACCTGACTAGTAAATGCATCTCTTTTTTTTGTTGTTTTTCAAGACAGGGTTTCTCTGTGGCTTTGGAGCCTGCGCTGGAACTAGCTCTTGTAGACCAGGCTGGTCTCGAACTCACAAAGATCCACTTGCCTCTGCCTCCCGAGTGCTGTGATTAAAGGTGTGCGCCACCACCGCCCGGCTGTAAATGCATCTTTAGGTAAGGGGATGAAAGGTGTAGCAGCGAAAGGATAAAGACGTGAAAGATTCTAGGGGTATAGCACAAGGCTAAGAAACTCTGAAGATCCAAGATCTACTAACATGATATACACTGTGTACACCATATACGCTTCAGCACTGTATCCACTTCTAACTTGGTATACACTGTTTATATGCCATATGCACTTCTAACATGATATGCACTGCGTATACATTGTATCCTCTTCTAACATGGTATACACTGTTTATATACCATATGCACTTCTAACATGGTATGCACTGTGTATATATTATATCCACTTCTAATGGTATATACACTGTGTATACACAATGTGCACTTCTAACAGGGTATACACTGTATCCACTTCTAATATGGTATACACTGTGTATACATTTGCATCTACTTCTAACAGGGTATACACTGTATTCACTTTTAATATTGTATCCATTCTACCATGGTATACACTGTGTATATACCATATGCACTATGCATTGTGTATACACAATGTGCACTTCTAACAGAGCATGCACTGCATATACATTGTATATACTTCTAACACTGTATACACTTTATGCATTGTGTATACACTGAATACACTTTAACATTAATACACCCATCCCAGCTGCCACCATTTTCCTGACAGAACATAGTGTCTTAGTTTCTTTTCAGTTGCTTTCCAAAGCATGAGCTAACATTGAAAGCAGAAACAGGAAAGTTGTTTTAAAAAAAAATCACCCAATAAACAAACTATACCTCTTTTACTTCCTGATCCTTAAAATTTTGACTGGGATTTCATAGCCATGGTGTTTGCTCATAGGTGGGGCCATACATATGTCTTTAGAAGGAATAGTGATCTTGAGACAGAATTAACTTATATGAACTTGAAGTATATGAGATTTTGTGTGTGTCTCCTGAAGACCTTTGTAGGTGGTATTATCATTTACGAGTAAAGAAATGGGGCCCAGAAAGACTCAGAAACCTCATTTAACCAGCAGTTATGGACGACCATCTTAGTTGGTCAAAATAACTGATGTAATTATCTGGCTTCCAGAAGTGCACAGTCTAGGGCTGAGGAAAAACAAAAAAACAAAACAAAACAAAACAAAACCCAAAATAATGGAAGATGTCACCTGTAGAAGAGATGTGGTTGAAAAGTTTTGGGAATCTGTACAAAGGACACACACAAATGAAGGGAAGTTAAACATGGCTGGGGACACTTGGAAGGCAGTCTATAATGTTGTTGACGAAGCTGAAAAGCAGACATGGGACAAATGATCCATGGCCTTCAATTCCATAGAGAGGTGGTGGTTGTGAATGTTCAGCAGGAGAGTTGTTTGATCAGAAGTACTTCTGGGAAATGTAACTGGGGCTATGGTGTTAAAGATGGAAGACTCCTTAAAATAGATTGTGCAATTATCACATGGCATTAACTGTTGACTATGAATGTCCGAGGTGCAGGAACAGTGAGAGCATAATGAGAGGGAAAATGGGAAGGACCAGAAATAGAAAAAAAAATAGGAATCAAGGCAAGAGGTAAAGAACAAATCTAGAATAACTCAGAGAACCCTTCCATTAGTGATGGAGAGGACCAGTGCTAGGATTCATCCATTCAACAGACGTCTTTGGGTGCATGCTATGTGCCAGATATACATGTCTAAACACCCTTGGGACATTGCTTTCCTAGAACATCAAGTCTATTGAGTTTTCCTTTGTGTGAGTTGGGGATGGGAGTGTTTGTGTTGAATATAAATAACTATAATGTGTAGTTGGTTAATCACAAGTGGTCCAAACAGACATTTTTGTGAAGCTGAGGTTATGAGCAAAGGCTTGAAGGAAGGTTCCTTAGATGAGTAATTGCAAAAGAAATAGATTGTGTGACTACTTGATACTTTTGAGATGGAGTCTTTTGTCCCTTCCTTTGTTTGTCTTGTTGTCCATCCGAATTTGAGGAGGTGGAGGTGGAGTTTGTGGAGATCCTCAGCTAATTTTCACATAGTGAGAGCTATGTGAAAGAAAGAAAGCTGAAAAATCATCTGCAACAAAATCATAGAGAGTAAAGAAAAACTACAGCATAGATGAATGATGCATGATTAATAAAAACTCAGACAGATACTGAGGTTCACCCTGAAGACCAGAAAAACAAAGCAGCCAGCCACTTGCTCTTAAATTGGCCTCAGTCTGAAAATGGTGATCCTGCCTCTAAGAAACCTTCGAATGAGACTGAGTCTAAGAGCTGTCTTCTCCTGTTGCTAGTGTGACTACTGGAATAAAAGGTGTGTGTCATTGTGGGCTACTGGGAATTAAGGTGTATGTCATTGCTGCCTGGTCTGTAAGGATGGCTAGGGTGGATCTTTTATTTTTCTGATCCTCAGGAAAGTTTATTTATTAAAATACAAATGAAATGCCAATACAGATTAAGTTAGCTGTTCTCAGAGTGTGTACACTCAAGCATCAATGCTTCTTAACATGCTGTCCTGCGTGATATACCTGCACACACAAGTTCTACAGTGTGAGGAATCTGATAATGTAGCTAACTGCCATCTTTCTCTGAGTGCTGCAGGGAGCAGTTTTACTTATGATAATTGCTTAAAGTAATTCTGCACACTCAAGCATGAACTGCACTGGTCAAAAGTAGAATTACTATTCAGTTTCAATTTTTTGTGCACATTTTTCATTTAAGAGAGTGAAACTGTGGCATCCATCCACTTTGTGTTGTGGTCTTCTATTAGATCTGAATTGGTGGGAGTTCTGTTCTGAGGCTGCTAGTGGCTAGCTAAGTAAAGGCCAGTGTACAGCCTGAATAGAGGTTAGACTATGGGGAGGAACAGGTTCTGTATTGTGACTTCATGATAGTCAGCCTTTACAGCTATGATTCAAAGATTATTAGAAATTATCCACAAAACAGAAAATGATGTTCAAACTTAGAAGAGACAGAAAGTTAAGAGGATAGGGATATGTATTGTCTCTTAGATTTCTTTTCTGTACATCCAAAGATACAAAGGATAATTTGAAGTGAGTGAATTGTGTTACAGCACCGCCTGATAGAATTTTGTCACCTCCTAGGTCAATGAAACTATAAATGGGATATATGTGAAACCGGAGGGGAAGGTGGCAATAAAACTTAGTATCTCTGTCATATGAGAAAGAAAGACCTGCAGATACACAGAAAGGAAGGTATATAGCAGGACAGCTGCGCTTAAAATGCCATGGAATGATTTACAAACGCCACCCAGGACGTCTCAGATGACTCTGCAGCACCTTGGGAGTGAATGATTGTACAAACTGAACATTCTTTTAGTGTAAATTCATTTCCAACTAGAGAGATGTTAGTAAGTCAGTCTAAGTCACTAATGCCTCATAGTCATAATAGTGGGCTCCCATAGTCATTAGCAGAGGAATTAAAACTAATTATTTAAAAAATTAATTTCAGGAAAAAAATGTGTTGACAACTGAAAAACCCATGGCATGCTTCAGGCAGAGACCAGATGGAACACTAAAACAAATAGCATTAGTGACTTTTAGAAATAATTACTGATGATAAAATCTTGTTGGAATAAACATTTTAAAGTAACTAAAATAGTAGAAAGACTTTGTTTCTTTAGTTCCTTTTCTTCTTGAAAGTTCTTAGAAATTTTTTCATAGGCACATGGCATAAATCTTTAAAATTAGTGAACTTGAGGATCCTTTAGATAGTTACATTCATTTATCTGCAGTTGTTAGTAATTCATTTATGCTCATTTGTACAAGACATAATGTTCATTTTAAATATTTTTGTAAACCTCGTTTTGTTTATTAAGCTACCTTTTTATGAATTTCGATTTTTCTGTTCTTTATATATGATAAAAGATACCATTAATAATTAGAAATAGTAATGAGCTTGGCATCTAGCAAATGTTTTGATGACAACAGGGTCCTTCTGAACATAAGACTCTTGTGTCATACAAACTTTAGTCTGGTTTTGTTGAGCAGGGGAGAATGCCTGCTGCCTGTGCCACGAATTTCACACCCATTGCCCTTCCATTTATGTCACTTTGAGGAATTATAATTCCCAAATTCTCTTTAGATTTCTAGTCACCAGGAAACATATCTGGACATGTCTGCATGAGATTTTCTAGATTGGGTCAGTGCGGGTGGGAAGACCCTCCCTAACTATGGGCAGTACCATGTCATCAGCTGAGGTCCTCACCTGAGTGAAGAGGACAGTGAGCTGTGCCCAGATGCAGTGTGGCCAGGTGCCATGGGTGCCAGCCACCACGGCGTTCCTACCACGACCGACTGAGTCTTCCTTTAATGTTGATTTAAATGGGGTATTCTGTCATAAGAAATCTAAGTAATGCAAGCACTGTTGGGGGCACAGAAAGGACGACTTCCCCCAAGAAGCAATCTACACGGGAAAGTTTCATGACATGGTTTTGGTGTGGTTTCATAGGCCGATAGAACGTGTAGCCCTGTTATGTCCGTTTAAAATCGTGCAGTGGCATTTTAAGTAGCTCTGTCTGAGAATTGTGTCTTGAGTCATTGGCTTTTCAAGTCCTGCTGCTTCTCATAGGAGCCTGTTTTGAACCCTACAGAGTATCCTATTATATCTTCATCAGCAGCACAGTGGCTGTTTCTGGACTACTAATACCGTGTATTTTTTGAGGAGCAGAGCGCTTTGCTGCCACACTTGAACTGACACTGTGTCAGTGTTCTGTTGCCCACATCTGAAGATTAAGACTCTGGCACTTGTGATTCGGTAGATATAAGAGGTGGGAAATTCCGACTGACCTCACTATGTCACCAAACATATTATCACAGTTAATCTCATAGGAAATTAAAGTTGCCTTTGGCTCCGCATTGTAAGATCTGACTGAAATTTCACCTGCCTCCGAAGCTCACTAGAGGCAGCCGCGGGAAGCCTTCAATTAACTGTACTGATTCTATTTGTAGTACAAAGGATCTATGGCTTAGGATTGCCTATATGACTTAAAAGAAAAAAAAGAAACCCGCAACTTGATCTTAACAATATCCCGAAGTACAGCCCCAGAGAACAGGACACTCAGGGTCAGCCACAAGCTTGGAGGATAGTAACTAACTCAAAGGCAGCGGGGTCGGAGGTGACCTTTATGAAGCTCAGTGCGGGCTCCTTTGAGAGAAATGCGAGCCCCACTGCAGAGCCATAGTCTGCATTCCAGACATTGGAACAATAAAATGCACAACATAAAATGACTTCATAGAAAAAAAGATGGGGCTTTAGAAGAATGGGAAGTTGGACGGTTTCAGGGTTAAATACACATTAAGTAAGATGAAATTGGCAATGAAACATCATTTCTGTATGATCCTTGGTCTGGCCCTGAATGTCAGAAGAATGGGTTAGGGAGTTGTGGTAGCTCTGAAATTTTCCTCTTATCCATTAAAGCTACAGCGTATGCTAGTTTTTGAGAAAAATTAATTGAACTATCATGTTCTACAAAATTCTGGTTAAAATTGAATATTAATGGAATTGCCTCTGTTATTTCAAAATTAAATGAGTTACTGTTCCTTAAAGGTAAAACTCTGAGAAAACAGGAGAAGAATATCTGAATTGTGTCACAAAGTTAGGTTCAGAAGTAAATGATTTTAAATAAATACTGGGAGCTGACATGAAAGTTATATGTGTGCTAAGTCTGAAAAAAATCCTCCTCAGTTTTCCATGTTAATGTTCAAAATTTCAAAATCATTCTAAAATTAAGGTATTAGGTCATATTTTCTTATAAGATAGCAATTAGCTTTGATAGTTTTCAGAAGAAGAATAAAATTGTAAGTAACTAATATGTGAATTTCCTGTTCTAATTTATACATGAGGTATTTGAATGGTGGAATTTTTAAATATATTTTGAGTCATAAGACTGTATGAAGGATAAACTGATAAATGCTTTTTATTTAAATTTATCCTTATTATAACTCTCTATGCAGATTATTTTTCAGTGAAGATTTTCCTAAAAAGAAATTTGAATGAAAAATCTATTTCTTTTCCAGGAAGTAGTATTTTGAGATTAAGTCAGTCTTCTTGCCTCTTGCTAACTTTCCATGTCTTAAATAGAATAATTACCCTGTGAACTCATTACATATCTCACAGGTAAGAAAAATAACTTAAGAAAGCATGTCTGAAAGCAATATGGTTTGTCAGTTCACACATGCTTCTGATGGGCTTTATGCTTACAGACATGTAAGCAGAGATGGGACCATGAGGGTGGGTCTTGGTATGGAAACGTGACGATCCTAGTTCAGTGTGAGTGGCTGTTGGCGCCTCTCCATCCTCCTTCTTCCAGTCTCAAGGCCTCTTTATTCAGGATAGGCTGTGTCCTCAAAACCATATGTTCTCACAGAGAAACTCTAGAATTAAACCTTTTAACCTGCAGCCCTCTCAGCCATCAGCATCCGCTAGGACCTGCGCGATGACTTTGTCCTTCCACCATGTCTAAAGTCTCAAACCTTGGTCTGAATGTAAATTCCATTTTCTGATATGTTAAACACTGACAGAACAACAGGAAAGAGAAAATGTCTCTACTTCAGAAGAAAATTGGTGATTGGAGAGGAGAAATAACCAGAGATCTTTTGAGCAGCAGCAAGGTGCCTTTGAGGTGAGCATCTAGGGAAAGGTCCCTCTCAGTTCCTTTGCCTTCCTTCCCACTCTTGTCCTTTCTTAAAATCTCTTAGGCATGGTAGATGAAGACATCTCAGAAGATAATAAGAAAAATGGCCACAAGTGATGGTTCAGACCAGAATGAGAACACTGTGGTCCATTTCATTCCTGAAGCACTTACTTTGGTGGAATTAATGCTTTGAGAAGACCAGCCCTAACTGTCAACAAGGTAGATGCCATGTGGGCTTGAGGACAGTAGAAATTCAGTCCTTAGGGTTTGGCTGTTAAAGAAATTTGAGACACCTCCTGTAATGATGTCGGTATAACCAGGAAGAGACCTGATAACCTATGTGCTTATTTATATTATAGTATAACCAGGAAGAGACCTGATAACCTATGTGCTTATTTATATTATAGTATAACCAGGAAGAGACCCGATAACCTGTGTGCTTATTTATATTCGAGTATGACTTGGGAAGAGACCTACTAACCTGTGTTCTTATTTATATCATGGTCTAACCTACATAAGGTAGTTCTTACACAGGCTTAATTTTTCCTAGCTTAATTTTTCTTTATCTGTTTTTAAAGTAAAGCCATTCTTATATTGTTGATGAGATTTCTTGAATTAGTGAGATTCACCAATGAGTTACAAGTTTTTTCTTGATCTCTGTTTCCAGAAGGTACATCATGGTTCCTCATGATGTCTGTTAATATGAATGATAAAAGCCAGGAATTTGCTCTGTTTATCACAGTTTATTTATTAAGCACTGGCTTAATCTTTATTCAGCTTTACAAATTGTAAACAGTCAATTTAAATGTTCTATTTAGTTCTCTAGGAATGGTATGATTTTGCGATAATATTTATTCTACTGAAAGCATCATTATTAATACCCTGGAGATGTTGCTCCCAAGGTTAGGAGGTTGGCTTCAGTGACGCCAGCCAACAACATGGCTGCTCCCATCACAAGTGCTCAGTATGACCTGCCTGGAAGCCATGTTTAGTGATGGGCCAGTGATGTATCTGACCAACAATGTGTGCTGACCTTCCATCTTGTGAGATGACATCAATTTTAATAATGCAAAACATTCTAGAGAAAAAGAGGAAACTATATTTGAAAAGTCCTTGCGAGGGTATGAATTTTCCTTTTTTGACATTCATTGACCTCTTACTTCAACATTTAGAAATAGGGCATTGCTCATGCATGGTGAGCTCACCACTGGGCTTCCCCAGCTTTCTGAGGGTTTCCCCCAATGTCAAATCAAGATGCATGTGCTTTGTATGTATGTGTGTGTATGTGTGTTTGTACAGAAATGTGTGTGTGTACATATAACACTAAAAAGTGTTAGTAACTCACACACACTCATCAGCATAGAAACATTTAAAACAAAGAGGAGGTGCCTTCAACCTCGCCTGTTTGCTCCCGCCTCCTACTCCCTCACTGTGCAATTTAAACAATTTCTTAAGAGTGACAACTTCTATAGCTCTATATAATATTAGCTCAAACTATTGTCTTCTGACTTCAAAATATTGAAAATTATTTTACAATTATTATTTTTGGACAAAAAGTGACCAGCATCAGTAATCTGGGCACAGAAATGCTCTTCTCTGGCTTTTGGCTGGGAGAGGGTATGACTATCCGAGTTACTTGAAATGGAGTAAGCACTAGTTAACCACAAGCAACACGTCCATCTGCTCTTTAATGAACGTGGTTATTCTCGAATTGCCATCTTAGTTAGGAAAATAAGAGTTCAAACCTTAACACAAATTACAGGAAATGGTAAAATGACTTGTTTTTATTTTTATACCCTCCTTTTCTGATGAGCTAGTGTATTTGCAGTCAAGAACCTAATAAGAAGTGCATGTTCCCAAAATGTTATATTGAAAAATAACTTCTGAAAACTTCCTTTTACTCCGTGGATAATAATATTAAATTTAACGCATAGCATTTACATTGCTTTATGACAGCCTCTAACAGGTACAGTGACAGATTTCTCATAAGTAAGGAAATGGAAAGGAAGAAAATCATGACTCCATGTGCCTGTGGCAAGCACGGCTTAATGCCATCCCCTCTCTGGCTGCACTTCTGCTGCTGGATGGATTTCTATACATAAAACAAAGGATGTCATCTACAGTTATATATATTATATATTTTTATTATTAATTTCAGTGCAAACAGATAAAGAACATATTTAAAAAGTTGATGTATGATGAAATGTCAGTTCTTTTTGTTTTATTAGAATGTTGGTGATTTCGAAAAAAATATAAAATAGGTCCTTTAAATTCATAGCTTTATTTCAAAGAATTGAGATAGTTTGATACTGGATTTTCAAATTCCCCCTGAATTAATACCAATGTGATGATCGTCATTATGACACCATGTGTTTTTGGACAGTAACAGTAAGACCTCCCAAACTGACTGCCAAGGAAACCCACTGTTATAGAGCTGATATCTTTGCAGCTATGATTTCAATCATGATGTGATGACATTAAAATTTGTGATGGACATTGTAAGTATTCATATCCAAACTCGTTTCTTTGGTGATAGCTCATCCATCTTGACCTCAGCTACCCAATCTCTTTTTTATTAGTAACAAATGCCATAGAAGAAATTGTATTACAAACATGTTTGAAACCACATTGCATTGAGTTTACAAGTTTTCCTCTGAGGTCAGCCTGCACACTCATTAAGCAAGCCAACATTTCTTCCTGTGTCATAACCATTCTGATAAAACCAAGTACTACTTTTTAAATTTACATTCCAGCTACATAGAACTTGGCAAATGGAGTGAAGGAAATTAAGAGGGTGATTACACATAGACAAGGGGTCATCAAGAAAAAATGATAAGCAGAAGCCAAAATTCTGAGCATAAAGTTCTAGCAGAAGCTCTATGTGCCTTGGCCAGACCTGCAAGGCCATGTCATTTGTAGTTTTTCTGAGGGGAGGACTCATGTGGGCATCGATTTCCCTGCCTTAGGGCTTCCTCTGTATTGAAAGGCCTAGACCATTTGCAATACAAGTTTAAAACTAAGGAGAGGATGAAAGCTACCCGGAAGACCTGCTGTCACAGCTGTCAGGAGTTGATCCTGTCCTATCATCTTTACACCGGTAATGTCTAAGAGTTCTTCCTCAGGTAGGGAGTGGAGGGCACCAGGACGATGGCACTTCAGTTCTGCATGCTTGCGACACGGTCACTTTCTTGCCTGCCTTCCTGTGCTCTCATTTCTCAGAATCAGCTCCCAAGTAAACATTTACATTTTTAACTTGGCACAGGAGAATGTAAACTAAGAAAGAACTACTTTGTTTTGGGAAGCAATTATATATCTGGAGGTACAAAATAGTAAAATACTCAATTTTCAGGCTGGCCTATAATCTGTCTTAGAATCCAAGAGCTCTGTGTATATTCAAGAAAGATTTGTACTTAAAATAGCCAATATATTGCAGTCGCAGCATGTGACCTCTACTTATGTGGAAATTTAAACCAAATATCGAATGATTCATCTGATTAAAATTATGGGCATCCAAAATGCTATTGTGCTAATGAAAACATATGTGTGAGTGTTACAGTATTTTGAGGCAATAAGAGATCATTAGCTTAATGATGTTCACCCAAAGCCCCACCTGAATCTCAGTAAATTTGCGGTGGTATGGTTGCGGAGGTATTAATAAAGTCAATCCTAGTTCCTATACCCATCGACTATAATAAAGTCAATCCTAG
>JAQHUG010000014.1:7050332-7110951 GCA_028555095.1 Dicrostonyx torquatus | reverse complement strand
ATATATATGCTTTTCTATGGCTAGAATTACATAAATTGCCCAAAACAATCCCTTTTGTGTCTTTAATGACCCCCATTTGCTTGCAAGCATTTTGGTGGCAAACATTATACATTATATGGGATTTTGTTATGAAACATTTTTGTTGGAACGAAAACAAGATTTCAATTTCCCTATACAATTACTAAAAAGCACGGGTCCTTTGAAAACAAATTCTATGTGTCTAAGCGTTCATATGGTGTAGTCTTTTTAATTCAGAAAAAAACTTAATAATAAATTTGATATTGAGCTGCCAGTGAGTGGGGTTTTAGAGAACAGCATATGTTCACAGCGACTCCATATTGTTTATACCAAATCTCTCTCTCTGGCATTGGCAGTGTTTCTGAGATCCAAATTCCACATAGCGAGCATATATATCCGCTTAAATCAATGTTTTCAAGTCCTCGTGCCATTCACATTTTTAGCTTGGCCAATGCTTTGTGGCAGGGCGCTGCCCAGCAGTATAGACTGCTCGGCAACTTCCCTGGCTCGTGCCACAGAACCACTTCCGCTTCCTGGGAAGATGATTAACAAAGGCCTCCAGAAACTGCAGGAAGGACCCTGGGACAAAGAACCATCTTCATATGGGAAGATGTTTTCAGACTCGTGACGAACTCGCTCTAGATAGAGAGTGGGTTCAAAATGGAACTCACCTCCTTTCAGAACTTTTCTGGCAGATAGGCTGAACTGTGCATCTGAGCAAACATCACCTCCATCTTCAGAGCACGGTGAAACTCTTCTCTACCTCCTTTTCCTCATCTGTAAAGTTAGTGCTAATTATTTATAGGACTGTTTTAAAGATTAAATGAGCTAATACGTATAGAACTCTTTGACCAGAGTGGGCTTAAATTAACCAGTGTTTACCATGAGAAAGGAATGCTGTTAAATGTTAGTGGTATTCATAATACAGAAAAATTCTTGCTAAAAATATGTGAGATGATTAAAAAAGGATTACAAAGTGACAGTAAACACATAAAACAAGGTTGAACTTTGCTATAAATAAGAAAATCTGAAATCGATTCATGATATACTGTTTAAAATATTAAAACATGAAATATTAAACGTAATATTGAAAAGCATCTGGCAGATAGGCTCACCTTTTACTGGTGGAAAGAGAGAGTGACCAGGTTCCTTCTGCAGGATCATTAATGCATGATTTAGATCTGGAAAGCATTCATAAGCCCGCTCACAGAGTAGATCTAGCTCTGCAATTTACCCTGAGGGAGTGATGTACTCAAAAATTAATAAAGAAATATGTAGATTATACTGCTGTCACTAGTTTTTATGATGGCAAATTAGAAGCCATCACAATCTCAGCAATAGTGGAAATATGAAATAACCCATGCCATATTGATGCCACATATTGAACAGGCATGTTTTCCAAAGACATTTAATAATCCGAGAGAATGTTCTGGCCTTGGTATTTCTTACTTCAGCGTTGTCTAATCCTTTGAAGATACTGGTGTGGAAGAGTGTGCATTCATGGTAAGACACTGTTCAACATTCTGACAGTCCTTTAGTCTCGAGGTCTTCATGTGTGCTTAACTCGCACACTGTGATATTAATATATTGCAGGTAGAATAGGACTCTTTATTTGTGTACTGCGCGGGACATATGTCAAGAGTCAAAGCCAAGGACTGCTATGTAGGATACCCCTCCTCCTCCACTGACCCCTCCTCAGACTTCTTAGGGTTGGTTTTTCTCAACTAGCCTTAGTCATTGCTCACCTAATCTTTGACCCAGCAATCTTTTTTCCAGCTGAAATGTTCTCTTTTGCTTTTTTCTCCAGACAGAGATGAAGCATTTCCTTCCCCAGAAAGCAGTCTCTAACCATCACCCCTGGGGCACCTTCTGTGTTCTATGGCATCAGGTGCCTTCCTTCTGGCCTTCCTTCCTACACACATATTTCTATCTCTTTTGATATTTATTTATTCAAATTAAGTGAGTTGAGCTACCCACAAGTTCTACATGTGATGTTAAGTGCTTGCTATATAGCAAAGTTTCTGTTCTCATTGGGTGTTCATCCTAGTGAGAAGAATGGAGTATTTCTATAAAAAGAAACTTTTTTTTTCCCAAGACAGGGTTTCTCTGTAGCTTTGGAACCTGTCCTGGAACTAGCTCTTGTAGACGAGGCTGGCCTCAGACTCACAGAGATTCGCCTGTCTCTGCCTTCTGAGTGTTGGGATTAAAGGCATGCAGCACCACTGCCTGGGTATAAAAAAGAAACTTTAAATTAAATTTACCTTAAGAAGTGATTTTGTTCAGGAACCTCCCAGCAGCAAGTGAGCTAGCAATAGTGCTATCTGAAGGAAGCCAGTTTAGACACAAAAATCTATGTATCTAAAAGTCCAGACCTTCCTCAGTGCCACATTCCTGCATGGCTCGGATCTGAGTCCTAACTAGAGACAGCAAAGGCATAAAGAAATGGCAGGCAGGCACACGTACACAGAAAGGCGGGGTACGGTAGAGAAGGTGCTTTCATGGAGAAGCCGCAAAATGCTGGAAGCTCAGCATGTTTGTTCTATAGATTTGAACAAGGAGGCAGGGTTATTGCGTACAGCTGTGATGAGGGGGAAGGTGTGTCATTTAGAGAAAGGTTCAGGGAACACAGCTGAACAAGGATGCACCTTTAGCTAATCTCAGCAGGAGTAACCTCTGTAGGAGAGCAGTCGTCAAGCCATAAACATCCGTGGATATGCTACAGTGGACATTTCCTGCACACACTCAACATTTTCACGCTGAAAAGAAGTCTTTGCCAGCCTTCTGAGCCTCACTCCTGAAGGCTCCCGTGGGTCTGAGGCATTGGGTCCTTGAAATGACCTTGCCCATGTCAACAGCATGCATTCATTCAGGACTTCATTTACTCCAGGATCCCTACAATTTAGTATATTCCAGGAAGAAAGAATGAGCAGCTGAAGTTGAGGTCCACAGAAGAGCTTGAGGAATCAGACTGGAGGGCACATCCAGAGAGCAGAGATCACAGCCCTTGAACTTTCGCAAAAATCCCAAATTCCATTTGAGGTATAGAGTTAAGCATGTGAGTGCCATGATCTCATTGATTGTGTTTAAATAAGCCAATTGTCTTAATTCTGTTTCCAAAATCAAATGTCAGAATAAGACAGTCAGAGCCATAGCCATATTTTAGATGAGGGATTGCTGGTGACAAGGACGAGGGTGACACATTGGTCAGGCCAAGCAGTTAGGAATGCTGGTGGCATGGACGTAGGTGACACATTGGTCAGGTGAAGCAGTTACTCGGTTTGAGTGATGTTTTGGAGGAGCTGACAATATTGAATACTTTAATAGAAACAGAACTTTTAGGATAACTTGAGATTTGGGTCTAGGTATAGTAGATTTTATTATTTACTGATATGTGAATAATGGATGAAGGGTGTTTCGTGATGAAAACATCCTTGGGGCTCTGTTAGGTAGGAGATGCCAAAGGTTTCTAGGCACAAAAATCTAACAGAAGGTTAGAACAGAGGTGTGTATTTGGTCATCATCAGTATTTAGTCCTGAAGTTGTTGTATGGATACAACCATCTGCCTGGTGGCGTAGTCTCTGAAGTGACTGAAATTCTCGTGGGTAAACACCACCCTGCAAATGTTCAAGGCAGCTTCCCGCAACAAATGTTTTCTCTGGTGTAATATGTGAGTAATATATCAATGGTACCAATGTCGAGGAATCCCGTGTTTGCAGTTCCCAGACTGTGTACCTAGGCATCTCAGGGTGGATGCTATGCTATGTTTTAAAGCTCCATGGATACACAATGACACAGCCCAAAGCAGTTTCTTGTTTCAACATTTGCTTCTTTCTCCTTTTATCACTATCATATTTTGGCAAAACTGTGATTTTGGAGCCTGATGTCACAAAAATCAGCCATCTTCTGAAAGCCAGTGAGAAATGTCTGGAGGTGTGAACTTGTAAGCATGTAAATTGTTCAGCCTTTTATATTTGGCAGCTCAGGAAAGTGAACTAATGGGATATTTCTTCTTGCCTCATTGTACTGGTGAAATTTTTGAAATACTTAAGATCCTATAAAGGACAGACTTTGGAACTACTACACTAGAGCTTGGATCCTTGAGATTCTGTCTCAATGCTTCCTATCTCAGGCAGTCTCCATAGAACCTCCTCCAGGTATGAAGTGTAGAGAGCCCAGCAAATGTCCTGTGGAGCTGAGGGAAATTCCACACAGGTAATGAATACCCCGAGAGCGTGGCCTGGATGAAGACAGAGGTGCGTGTGCTGTAACGTCGAGTGCTTAGAGGGAAGAGTGAAGGCGCTTCTGCTTCACCAGTCCTGAACCCACAAGGTGAGGGAGATAAGGCCATAAAGCTTGGATTTCTTCCTTGTTTGGTTTGCGGGTTTTTCTCGGTTAAAAGTTCTCGAGTTTAGTATTTGGAATTTACCTTGTAGTCTGATATATTAGCTTATTTAAAAAAATAAAACAGTATAAATATCTATCCTTCCTTGCATTTCATGTGTTGACAAGACTGTAATCTTCTGAGCGACCGTGTGAAAGGGAACAGTTCGAGGATCTCCTTCATTTTGGCTGCTTTCCTTCCTACCCTTGTGCCAAACACCACATGTCCTCACCCATGATCACACAGAGGCTGGAAAGAGATATTCTCCGCAGACTTAGTCTTTCTCTTTCATTTAAGTAAAAAATAGATCCTTTTAGTATAAGAACAAGATTTCGGGAAAAGCACTGACAAGGCATTCCTGATATAGTGGGGGAAGTTAGCTCTTGGCAAGGAATCACAGCCTCTGCATTCTGTGGGTGTGTCTGCTTCATGGTTTTGTCCATTGTGACCTTGTAATCGAAACCCTTCTTGTTTTTCTAAGGCTTAGGCTAGGTAGCGCTAAGTACCTGACATCAGAAGAGAAATCAGGACATGTCACCTTGCCTTCCATTTACACATTTCCGGCTCATTATATTTTCCATTTCCTCACCTTCTTAGTGTTCTGTTAGATTTTCTCAGCCAGGATGAAGCTTACATAGCGTATTGCCTCTTACAGGATAAGTGCTTTGGTTTGTTCACAGTTTCTGTTGTAGGTATATTCTTCATGATGGAGAATGTCAGCTCATCAGTGGGTCAGACATGTTCCTAGCCAATAGCACTCCATGGGGTCAGAACTGAGGAGTAGATGAGTCATCAAGGGCTCTATCTCCCCCCACCTGAACCTGTTTTATCCAGTGTGTGCCCTCTGGATTTGCTAAACTATGATCGAGTTCTTAAAATTTTGAGATCTGAGTTGCCACAGATAATGTTCACTTGCAGTCAGAAAGCTAAATTCTTGCTGTAGTTTTTAACTTTGACCTTCTATTAGAGCCTATTGAATTCTGTTCTCTATTGAAATCTGTTTTAATCCATGAGTCCTGATCACATTTGGGATGGTTACTCTTTGCACATCTCCTCCTCTGATCTGCTTGGCTTTGCGAATGGTGGATTCTAGCAAATATCCCCTCCAGGCACTTTTCTGAGTCTCTGTCAGGCTCAGCTAATGGGAAGTGTTGGGTGAAGACCGAAGGATATGCTGAAACATTCTTTTGCTGGCCCCAAACCTGCTCAAGGTTCTATCTCTAGGACACTCCTCACACAGTGGTCTCAACATCTATACTGGCTCCATGTCCTTTAAATGACTACATTTCCCAGATCAATTTTCACAGCTCCACCTTTATATATAATATCATCATATCATTATCATATAATAAGGAAGTTAGTTTTTCAGTAAATAAAGATTATAGTTGAATCTCAGAAATATGCTAGAAGGAATCTATTGGTTACCATTCTGCCAGTTGTAAAGAAGATAAGATAGCCCAGAGGCTGTGGTTCCAGTAATATAAAAACTGAGAATAGTGTATGAGGTGTGTATGTTATTGACCTATAATAATGTATGCTATGTGGATCCTCAGTGTATACAAAAATCAGAATATATATTTGAGCCTATTAGGTTATTACTTATATTTCTAACAGAGGTAGAACAGAGGTGATGTGGATGCTGACATCTAAGGAAGGAACAACAAAAGCTATATTTTCAGTTGTTTAGTGGTATTTGCACATGTTGCATAATAAGCTTTTGGGATTATTCTTTTAATAAATGCATGACAGTCTGAATGTAACCTTGTCTATGTACATGAGCACCATTTCCACCTGACAACAGATAACTGTATAAGGTAGAAATAACTCTCAACAGTCAAATGAATAAACAGGGCAATAAGAAAAGTTCAAAAGCATTGAGGCGGCTTAATGAAGAGGGTCTATGAACCGTGAATGAGTACAGGAAAAGGTTTAACACCATTAGCCTTCAGGCAGATGATAAGATCAGATGACATAGTAATACATGCCTATTAGAACAGCTACAAGTAAAAAAAAAGTGACAATACCAAATTCAGAGTATTCTCACACCTTGTTGGTGGGAATGTAAAATGATACTGTCATTCTGGAGACATTTCACTATATGTTAAGAAATATAGATTATATTTTTCATTTCATCCAGTAGACACATATCTGGGAATTTAATCAAAGTGTAGGCACACACACAAAAACAATACACAGTTGTTCACTATAGTTTGTAATTGTCGCAAACAGTAAACGTCCGTGGTCCCTTCAAGAATGGGCTAAGAGCTTAAGAAACTGTAGTGCACCTGAAACAGGTACTTTTTGGCAATGGAACTCAGTGTCTGTGGCTCTAGGCAGCAGACGGGTTGGATCTCAGGGGTGTAATATGTATTCTGAGAGGAGGGAGAGGGTGGGGGATATCTCTGTGGCTGTTTGGGCTGACGAAGCACAAGCAGAGTTACCAACAACTCCTGGAGAAGTAGATGCATGAATTCAGACATGGCTAGTACAGGAAGATTGTGCCTGTAGGCGGGCTGATGTATGAGTTGGGAGCTCAGGAGTTGGCTTCTGACCAGAGGTGTATATCTAAGATAATCACCATGACACTAGATGAACTCAGGGAGAAAGGGACTGTAGATAGAGACAAGAACCAAGGAGGAAACCAGGAGCTACAGAATGAAGAGATCTGGGAGGAAAGAAGCAGAGACACAGACCAAGAAAGAATGGCTACTGAGGTAGAGAAAAGGTGTGTGCCCTGACCTCCTGACCAAGCAAAGACACCAGAGAAAGCACCCCCTTGCTAAACACATGGCCGAGCAGCAACACAAGCGGGTGGGAAGGATTTGATAATCTATTGTACCTCCTTATTTTTATACTATTTTATACCGACAGACAAGCTCACTTTTTGTTCAGAATTTGGCCTGCTAAGAAAATCTAGTCTTGTTTTTGTTGCTTAAATTTCAGAAGAACCAGCACTGCTTCAAAAAAAATTTTTTTTTAAAAAATGCTAGCTTAGCCATTTTTCTGTGGTAATTGCCGGTGTGTACAGCAGGTGCTGGTGTGCTGTGTTGGTGAGACATTGTCACGCTCATTGCAGGCACCGAATGCAACTTCAGTGTTTGGTTGTGCATTCTTTTGTATATTGCTGTGTTATGGAGAAAATAATCTTCTGATCTTTATTATCATCATGTTTGTTCTTGTAGCATATTATATAAAGTATATGTCTTTTCTTTATTTTCTTTTGTGCCCAGGCATGTGAAAAGACTTTGAGTATTTGCTGGAACGATCAAATAATCCTTTGTGATAATTATGATTAAAATTATGCACGCACAAATGTGTTTCAGGCTGTGACTAATATGAAAATGTATAGTCCTGATTTAATATGTCTATATGTTTTATTTAAGGGCATCAAATGTTTGTATAACAAGTGCATATAGGATGGCAGGTAAAAATATAAATTGTGAGTAAAATAATTTTATGATCTGACAAAATGAGCATCATATTCAGATTTTCTTTTCTTTGAAACTTCAAGATATTTGGAAGTTAATTTACATATACTGTGTGTGCTTTGGTAGCTTCTTGTTTGTATTCTGGAATGCAGGCTTCTATGTTGTCACCTCAGTTTGCAGGCTCCACAGTGGCCACAACTTAGTGCATCAAAGTGACAAAAGAGGAAAAAAAGCCCTGAAGGAAAGAAAGAGAGAAAGAAAGAAAGGAAGGATGGAAGGGAGGGAGGGGGGAGGGAGGGAGGAAGGGAGAGAGAGAAAGAGGAAGGAAGAGAGAGAGAGAAAGAGGAAGGAATGAAGGAAGGAAAGAAAAAGAAAAATATACTAAAACCCGATACAAGCAGACTGCTGAGAACAGAGCTGAATAAACACAGTTTCCCTTTGAGCAGTGACTGCTCAGGCTCAGCTGAAGCCGCTGCCTTTGGAGGAAGAGAAAATAATGACCAAGGTTTCTGTGTTTCCCCAGGCATAGTGCACCTTTCCCCACTGGCACAGTCAGTCTTGCACTTCTTTGGTTTGGAATGCGGCTGTACCTGGAGGCACGGATGGCATGCTTTCTTTACCACAGTGGATCCTGAGCCAGATTTACTGCCTTCTGCTCTAAGAAGCTGTTTTAAATGGATTGTTTAGAGAGAAATTCAATTAGCACCCCTGGAGGAGTGAACTGCTCTGGGCAGGAAAGCGTGGGTAGCGTATAGAGTGATCATCAGGGAGAAGATGACTCTCCCAGACGACATTCTGTCAGTAGAAAGCGTGACTATGCACCAACTTAAAAGCCCTTTTCCAATCCAAGTGTCCTGGAAACAAGGCAGAGTCAAGGCTGGCTGAAGTAACTCTCTGTACTTTTCGTTTTGTCTTTCATTTCTGAACTAGACCTTTTGAGAGAGACTAGCTGAACCACAAAGGCATGGACCAAGTGCTGTGAGTGTGCACATTTGTGTGTGTGTGCGTTTGTGTGTGCGTGTGCACATGTGTGTGTGTGTGCACACATATGTGTGTATGTATGTGTGTTGTGTGTGTGTGTGTGTGTGCGCTGTATAAAGCCTTGTGTGCTTGGCATGGCCTCTGCCAGCAGCCAGCAGGAAGCCTCCAGGGCCAGGACTGCTTTCATCCTCTATTACACCCTCACAAGCTTCCTGCTTTACGATAATTCTGAAACCTAATGCCCCTGCTCCTTTTAACTCAGAACTGTGTTTATTTGCCTGTGGCCTGTTTCATTGTAAAATAAACATCTTAAAAATCCTATGTTTAGGGGATGCCGTTTTCCCTAAGAACAGTATGGTTGTCTTAGAAGCTAAACGGCTGGGCTTTAATGATGTGTAAAAATTCAGTAAAAAATAAATGATAGCAATTTTGTTTTAAGATGAAACTTTTAAAGGCAATCCATGCTGGAGACTTCAAAAAGTCAAATCAAACAATTGAGAACAAGCTGTACCTGTGAAAACTTATCTTTCCCGCTGCGCTTTCCACCGGGAGCTCAGTCTTAGTCTTCAGAAGTGCATGCTTTGGTCTCAGGTGACCACTGGTTCCAGGTGACCACTGGAATTACAGTTCTTTAAAGGGAAATCTTCATGGACTTTGCCTGCCTCGAAGAATTTCCCCACTGTGACATGTGAGGGAAAGAAAGCTGGTTCGTTCTTTGTGCCAGCATCAATGGCTAGATAGGTGAGTGCTCTCGAGTTTGCTTTTCCAGCCGGCAGCTGCAGGCTCAGCGTTTCTTAGTGGTATTTGTGGAAAAGTATGATAAATACCAGCAAGAGAGCCACCATAGAGCTCTGTGTATTATGCTGACTTTAAATCACACTAATTTTCCTGTTAATCCAAGTGAGGCCCCCTGTAAGTTTATAATATTTGCAACATCTGTGTGTTCTTGGGCACCAAGAGTAACAGATGCGTGAATTACCCTCTCTGTTCTCAAGGGTCTCGGGACACATGCAGGCCCTTCTGCTGTGATTGTCTTCCACTGTCTTCATCCTTTCCTTTTCCTCATAACTCCTCTTTAATCCTTGGGATAAGCCATACTGTTGCTAAGAATACTTTATGAACCTTCATCCTGGACTGGGTTAGATGATCCTTAACTTTGAGCTTGTAAATCCTGGGTGTGTATAATCATGCCCATAGCCAGTTGGAATCATCTCTTATCTGTTGAGTTTAGCTGTTCTCCTTTATTCTGTTAGTTACTTTTCTTATTCCTGTGGCAGAGAAACTGACAGACACAACCTATGGGAGGAAAGACTTATTTGGGCTCATGGCTCTGGATGCTGAGTCTTCTATGGAAAGGCTGACATGATGGAACAGCTCCATGTCCCTGACAGCTTCATGCAGGAGCTTCTGACATCAGTGACCATCAGAAAACATAGAGATCTCACTGGAAAAGCTTCCAGTCCTAAACCTTAAGGTCCACCCCCAGTGCCCCATGGCTACCAGCTAGTCTCTGTATTCCAAACATTCCACAACCTCCGAACAACCACATCACCTGGAGACCACGTGTTCTAAAACATGACACAGTGAGGCCCGTGAGGGACGTGTCGTGCTCAAACTGTAACCCTTAACTAGTTCAATTCTCTGTGTACAGGACAAACTCAGCCAACTGACCCGAATCAGGAAGATAAGTGATATATGCACGTGAAGTTCTTTGGATTCGTTGTTTCTTGACATCAGATTAAAATTGTGTTCAAAAGTCTCCTTTAATGTTTAACGTTAGTCATTTTCTCAAAACTTTCTCATGCTCTGCTGCTGGAAATGTAATTTGGCCTGATGCTTTTGGAAAGCCACTTGGCAGTAGGTATCAAGAGATTTACAAGTTCATGGCATTTGATTCATTGATTCCATTTCTGGGAACCTCTCCTAAGGAAACAATTCTAATTATAGAAAATGCCTTACACACAGAAATCTCCATTTCAGCAGTGCTACTGTGGCAAAGGATTGGACAGTCCTCCCCAAGTCTCATACTAAAGTTGGAGCCCCTGCTAATTATTGACACACTGTTCTAATGGCTAATTTGGGGTAATTAAAGGGAATTGCGTGAGAGTCATTTATGTCCTTTAGATGAGACAATGCTGGTGGATATTATTGACACTAGAAATAATGGAAGATAATTTTAATACAGAAAGTACTTTGAATGATATCTTATTTTATTACACACACACATTCAGACACGTGTGTACAGATACTTTAGGCCAAAAGATCCAATTGTTGATTACATTTTCTGATTTTTATTTGCATTTCCTTCTTTTGCCTAACATATTCTGTAGGTTTGATCCTAAATGACACTTAAAAGTAACACACTGAAAGAAGTTTAAATATCTGTCAGTAAAAAATATTGTGAAATTAATCACTATGAGTTTATGGCTTAGATCATCTCATCAGGTTTATAGACAGCTTGAGTTTTTATAACATAGTAATACCTGTGTTATCATACTTAAAAGAACAAGATAAGAAGTATTTTATACTTGTTGATCTCATAGTATGTAGACTTCAAATATGAATTTCAATTGTTTATAGATGGTAAAAGTCATGTTTTCTTTTCTTATATTTTTGTTTGTTTTTTATGATAAACTATTTTACAGTGGCTTTTAATTAGAGAAAATAAGTCATCAAAAATTTTGTCCCCAGATGTGGTGTATATTTCTGTAATTCCTGCATTTGGAAGGTGGCAGCAGGATGGTCAGAAGTTCAAGGCCAGCCTAGGCTATATAAAATTCTTTATATGTGTATATATAAATATACATTCAGTCATGGTAGAACATGCTGTAATTCTGGCTTTTGAGTGGGGGAAGGCTGAAGGATAAGGATGTCAAGATCATACCGAACTACAAAGATGGTATGAGCTTCTCCCGAGCTATAAGCTGCCTAAGATCCTTTCTTTGAAAAGAAAAGAAAGAGGAAGAAAGTAAGGAAGGAGGGAAGGAAGTAAGGAAAGAAGGAAGAGAGAGAGAGAGGAAAAATTCTATAATAAAAGCTCCTCCTCTGTTCCAAAATTACAGGTTATTCTTACAAACTCTCAGCAAGCTTCCTTCTCAAACCATGGCTGCATTTAAATAAAATTACTGTTCTAGGCTGAACTCCTAGGGTGGGGTCATGTTATGTCTTCTGTAACTATAGCAAGAAATTGTCAAATTTCTTGTAGATGGAAACAGTAGTTAGCATTTGTGTGACTTAAGCAGAAAAGCAGTGGTCTATCAGTCATGTTGCTACGGTACCGTGAGGTGGTAGCACCTCCAGGAAGCATGGGGCAGTGGGATATCGTGGGGGCTGTACCGTTAGACAAGAAGAGCACTCTGCACTCTGACGTTGAGATTGGTTATCAGTTACAAAGAGAGCAGGACAGTGTAACATGAGGGGCCTGCTCGTTGGGGTTTCTGTCCTGCCCGGTACCCCACAGTCAGCAAGCCCCAAAGAAATCACACTGAGAGTCTACATTAGGTTATTAACTGATTGGCCCATTATCTCAGGCTTCTTCCTAGCTCCCATAAGTTATATTAACCCATTGTTCCCATCCATGCCAGGCACATGGCTAGTACCTTTTCTCAGCTGGGACAGGGACACATGCTGCTTCCTTGGACATCTGCGCAGGAATGCCAGGGAAGCTTCCTGCTTCCCAGACATTCTCCTCGCCCAGCCTCTACTTCCTATCTGGCTAACCTGCCTATACTTCCTACCTGGCCAATCAGCATTTATTTAAAACATGATTGACAGAATACAGACACATCTCCCGCACCACTTCCCCCTCTTTAAAAAAAAAAAAAAAAACAAAGGAAAATGTCCATAGTCCATTTTTTGGGAATGTGGGCGTAGAGTTCCAGGCTACTTCCAGCTGGTTGGGGGCGCTGATAATCTTTAAGGGGACCTAAAGAAAATTTAGAGGTAGGATCAAGTCCTACCTCTACAGGTAGCCTTTGCTTCCTTCAGCAAATCCTACTGGCGTGCGCCACCACAACCGGCTGGGTTGGTGGAGAGGGGGGTTCTCTCCTTTTTAAGCCCTCTCCGGTTTTTAAGTGGATTAACCACACACGTTGGAGCGCCAAAATATTGTTGCAGAACAATCTTACACCAATTTGATTAAAAAAGGGGGTATTTTATTGGAGGGGATAAAACTTACAGATCAATGTCCCAAACCACATTCCTCTGGTCGCAAACAGGAAACCGAGTCTAGCAGTCAGCATGGAGGAAGCAAGCTAAGCTAGGAGAGCTGCTGCTGGGGCTTTTTTTAAAATGAAAACCATGCCCCACGTTGGGCGGGTATCTTAGAAGCCATTGGCTGAAAGCAAGAGAGCTTAATCTCCTGCAGCAGGACAGCAAGGTGCACTCCATTTGCCAGTGCTGCCAGATGCCGCCACACATTAAACCGGAATGTGATGCCCTCTGCCACGCTGTGGCCGAGCAGGTGGCCCTTGACGCAGGTGGCTACATGAGTATAGATTCTATAATTTCAAGAACCATGAGCCAAAAAAAAAATCCTCTGGCTTTTCAAATAGCACAGACTGAGGATTTTTTTTTGTAGCCACACAGAGTAGGCAAAGGCAGATCAATTCCTTGGCCTTGCTTTTCATTTAAACCGTCCATTCACTCTTTCAGTCTGTGCTTATGTGCAGAGATGAATGAGGCACTCGTGGAGAAGCAATGCAAAGGAGAAAATATCCAAAATTGTGATTTTTCTCACCTTTGAGCTTAAGATGTTTATGAATATTAAAATATGTAACAACCATGGTATGATCCTAACAATAACTATGTCTCAAAAATCCAAAGTGGGCTAGTGCAATAGCTCAGCTGGTCAGAACCCTTGCAGCCAAGCTTGACGAACTGACTTCTGTCCCCAGGATCTGCACTGTGGTAGGACAGAACTGAGGCACACACCCCTACCACAGATCTCTACATTCAAGCCATGACACACACACCCAGTGCACACACACCCGTAAACAAATACAAAATGTGTTGAAAAAGTCCAGAGCATCTTCCTGTCTAAGTAATATTTGTTGGTTTTCCAGATGTTCTCTTGATCCTTAATTAGATTCCCTGATTTCTGCCTCATTCCGTCTTGGAAGCCAGCAGCCAAACTCCACATATGGAAAAGTGTTTCCCTGGAAGTAAATTGAAGATTTTAAATTTTACTGTCACTTATGTTGATATTTAACTCAATAAAACTTCTGTTTCTCACTGTTTCCCCACACATTTTCATGTGTCTGTTAAAATTTTGGTAATAGTTCATAATTCCATGGAAGATGAGATAGGTTTTGAATGACTTTAAGGAAGATGGGATAAATTACTCATGGGAGTTACTAAATAAATGCAGTAATTAGTGTCTGATTTCCTGGTGGCTTAGACAGTCTTTCTAAAAGTTTGCTTTCTGTGTGGTACATTAAGAAAGCTATTGATATTTCTGTTCATTTAGAATTTCTGGATAGGATCTCATGAGAAAATCAACCTGGCAATGACTCAGGAAGAAATCCGCTAGACTCAAGAAGGATGCTCAAGAAAGCTATAGCATTTTAATTCAAGCTAAGAAAGAATTATGTGCTCAAATTCCCAGCTACTTTAGCAACAAATATGTTTATGGCTGTTTTGAACTTAGGAGAAGCTCTTCGGATTCCTGTTAGTTTAGCATTTTAGGTCTGTTCTCTGTGAGACCCTGGTTTACAGATGTAGAGTAGGGGAGGTTCTGTGGAAGTTCTCAGATTCTTATCCTATAGCTTTGCCAACTTTAAAACAACTTTATCTCTAGCACGAACCCTCGTGGTATATTTTAAATTCATCTCTTTCTCAATTTTCTCTATTGCATATGTAAATAAAAAATAAAGTGCCTGGCAGGTTCAGAATCTTGTGTCGGCATCTGTCTTATATTTAATACACTGAAACCTAGAAACAGAATGTCACTATACATGTGAAGGGCATTCAGGACAAGTAAATATGGTCTCCAGGACGAGGGTCTTGAGGCACAGAGTGAGAAGGAGAAAGCCTGGCTTTCTTTTGTTTCTTATCCCATTGAAGTGTTTTGCCACAAGCATACTGTTACTTTTGTAATTTAAAACAAGAATATAAAAGTTTTATTTATTCACATGCTAACTGTTGTTTTACATTGGTATTTTGTATTTTAGGAGCTTGGTAAATATTTAGTTGAACTTCATCATTTAGTTACAATTATATTTCTTTTTACAAGTGAGCCCACCAGCTGCTGAACTTGAAAGAATCCAGCATTTATAAGTTTTTAACAATATATGAGACCAGAATAAACAAGCACCAGTGATAAAACATTTTTAAAAGCTGTTTAAAGAATGTTTGAATGTTCGGTAGGTTTCAGGCTTTAAATACAGAAGGCGTTTCTTTTCATTAAAAGATGGGGCCCTGGAGAACTCCGTGTAGTCAGCCATCCTTTAGATCAACCGTTGTTTGTAGTTATTCTTCTTACATTTTCAGTCTTTCATTTAGGAATCGTCAGAAAACACATCCATTTCTTCTGAAATTCAAATAAACATGGATTTTTTTTTTGGATAGCTACTTGCAGTCATTCCCGAAGTCTTGGAGAGTAAGAGGTGGTGACAAGGATGACATCCCAGGACTTTCCTGCTGCCAGTGTCAGCTTACAGTCACAGCCATGGAGCAGGCCTTTCCCCCTAAATCTGCACAGCACAGTCTGTGGACAGAGACTGAGGTTGTACCAGCCACATTTGTTACTGTTTCTTTTAATCCATACACACTAAGATGGGGCCCACATTTCTTTTCTCTTGGGTGACTTTGTTGCTTATAATTGCTATTAGAGTATTTATATTAATTATGTGGGTTTGGTAGGATGTTATGAGCAAGCCAACCTTAATGTCTTTCACCTCTGCTCACTCCAACTATTACTGTGGGAAAAGTCAGACCCTCCACTAGGGGTGACATGAGGGCCCCATGTCCTGTCTGACACATTAAGAAGTAACAATCTTCAAGCCACATTGGCTTTAGATAATTTCATGACTGTAATTCTCAGTGTAATGGCTAAGCTTTATTCCAAGTATAAAGGCATCGCCCACTTCCTGGCTGAGGTCTGCTGTGTGTGGATTTCCATGACTAGCCTCATTGTTTGTGTGCTTGGTCCCTGCACTCTAGCTCAGTCAAGTTCCTCTCATCGTGAAGGTGGGGAAAGAGGCACAGAGGTAGGAAATGCATCCTTGTGCAAGGCACTGCCCTGCTTTGGATAAATGATCATCTTTTTGTCTGGTAGGGCACCTCTTATAGTATATTCACTTCCATTTCTGTTCTCTGGGCCTTAGTTTCTTCTTCTTCATGCTAGCCATTATTAGCCAGCAGACCTATGTGCAGGGTACAGTTCCTGATCAAGTTGCCCCATCATCCTGCATGTCTTCCGTGGGCAAATTCTAAGATAGTCCCAGGCTAATTGTCATGTTTCCTTTGGCTGCTGGCCCCGATACAGGTCCCACGACATGTAATTTAGATCTCTTCTGAGCTAAAACATCATTTCCCAAGTTCTTCATGACCTTGATATTCATGCTTTGTATTTCTCAAGCTTGTGTCGGAAAGCAGTCTAAACATGCCAGGCTCTCTACACTTGGAAGTGTGTTTCACTGGCCTGAAGATGAGGGACAAATCTATCTCAGAGCACACTAGAGGGGAGAGGGAACAAGCTGAAACTCTCAGGAAATCCTCTGTTCCCTTTCTCCAAGCCCTTGGCTAATTTTCCTTGCACCTCTTTCATATTGTAGAAGCTTTGAGTAGCCCAAGGTCTCCACGGTGCTTTTGATTATTTCTTTTCTATCCTGCATAGTTAGTCTTGGGTATGGAAGTAGTTGACACCTACTTAACAACTGTCTAGAAACAACTTTATAGCCATAACTTTTCCAAAATGTGTGTCTTCTACCTGGTGTCTTTTGTAATCATTTTCTGAAGTCTGATGTTTATATTCACATGTTATTAGAAGTAACCCCGCTGCACTCACAAATATGAGCCCAGATGCCAATGTTAGATCATGTTGACCCAATCTCAGATTCTTCCTACTTCTTTGGACTGATTGCTCATCACTTGCGTAGACAACCTACAGCAGGATGTGATGTCTGAACTTTGCTGGAGAAAGGACAGTGATGAGCACATTTCCCTTCTACTCTAGAATCCCAATCAGTGCTCCCTTTCCAAGAACACACATCTTATTGTAATGATCTTTTTAATATTTTCAGAAATATAAAGGTTCATATACTTAATAGCTTAAAATTTAATTTTCAGGCCTGTTTCAGACTAACTGGACCCATCCTTACATGTATGTTATGTGTCAGTGTAGAGACACTGGACATGAAACCTAACTACCTCTTACTAAGAAGTAGAGAACAAAATATCAAACCCCTCAAAGAATTGTAAGAAATAAGAAAAGGAGCTCTCAAGAAATCAGCAGTGTTGTTTCACACAGAACAATCACTCATTTGCATTGGTGTCTTAGCCTCATACTATATATGGCATATATTAGCCTCTGTGTTCTTTGCAGAGCCGGCACTGCCCACTCTCTTTGTGTACTTCCTGACAGCCGCTGGCTTTCCTGGGTGAAGCCAACTCCACATCCTTGCTGTGCAGTAGACTTGGGTGCTCTCTATATTTCTCCAACCTACACTTCCTCGCGGTAATACAGTTGGATGTTCATGCTGTGTGTTTCTGAACTCAGGTCAATGATTGGCACATAGCAGACCCTCTGTCTTTGTTGAATGAATATACATGTTAAGCCACCTTTCTAAGGGTGTACTCTGTATTGCAAGAGGGGAGATATTATCTGTGAAATAGTTTGATGTTGTGGGAATTGTGGATAACACATGGATCATTCGCCCAAAGTCAGGGAAGGCAGTTAGTAGGTTGAGGAAGGAGCTTGTTAAAATGGGGCGGTGAATACAGAGGGCTTTGGAATCACACACCATGATTAGATTTTGCTTAGACCTCTTTTCTTTATTTTCTTATTTGCTTTTACACCCTGAGCACATTTTCCCCTCCCTCCTCTCTTCCCAGTCCCTCCCCCACTTCCACCTCATCCACTCCTCCTCCTCTATTTCTCTTCAAAAAAGAAGATATATAAACCTCCCATGTATCAGCCAGCTGTGGTCTATCAACTTGCAGAGACAAGGCTCTTCCTCTTTTCAGAGCTGGATGAAGCAACCAGGTAGGAGAAATGGGTCCCAAAAGTAGGTAACAAAGTCAGAGACAGCGCCTGATCCCACTGTTAGGAGTCTCACAAGACCAACCTACACAACTGTCACATATATGCAGAGGGCTTTTGTCAGGTCCATGTAGGTTCCTGGTTATCCATTCAGTCTTTATGATCCCCTGTAAGCCCAGATTAGTTGGTTCTGTGGGTTTCCTTGATACCTCTGGCTCCTACAATCCTTCCTACCTCTCTTCTACAGGATTTTCTGACCTCCACCTAATGTTTGACTGCGGGTCTCTGCATCTGCTTCCAGCAGTTGCTGGATGAAGTGTCTCTCCTACTCTTGGGCTAGGCATCAATCTGAGTAGAGCAGAATATTATTAGGAATCATTTTATTGACTTGTTTTAGTTGTCAGTCATGTTTGGGTCTGTTGTAGTTCTCTGGGCTGTTCCACCTCTGGGTCCTTGTGCTCCGGGCAGTAGCAGGGGTAAGCTCCCTCTCATGGTATTCATCTCACGCTGGACCAGTCATTGGTTGGCAACTGATCAGTCCCACAGTTTCTGCACCAACTGTACCCCACCACATCTTGTATGCAGGACACATTGTAGGTCATCTTTGCTCTAGGCTTTGGAGAGTGGTGACCTGGCCAAATCACCAAAGATCACCCTCACCATTCCGTGGTATAGCATGACTTCCTGGGGACCTGAAGTACTGCTCAAAGGAGCAATAAAGTGAAACCTGCTTCCTTCCTTGCTTTAAAGGTCTATTGTTTGAGGGAAAGGAGCTGTTAACTTGTGCCGGTAATTGTGCCTTCTCTCAAAACCACATGAGTTTCATCCACATGGACTGTAGGTAATAGTATGCATTCAAGAACAAAAATTACTTTCACCGCTAGAGAGAGAACACTCTTACGAAGCAATGAACAACTTTCATTGCCATGTTTCAAAAGTTCTGTAGGAAATACAGTATAATAGTTTCCAAGCAATTATCTTTGAAGGTGAAAAAGTATTTTGTTTACTCTGTTGATCTTTTATTAGTAGTTAAAAACACTTAGTGGAGTTGTTAATTAAAGCAAATTTTATCCACTTAAAGTACTGGAAATTCTCAGGGATCGAGGCATGTATTGCCTTTGTAAAGGTTCTGAGTTCAATGCCTAGCACCCACATCATACAGCTCAGAACTACTATCACCTCAGATCCAGGGATCCTACACCCTCTTCTGGATTCCATGGGCACCTTTCCTATGCCTGCACACAGACACATGCATATACATGCCATTTAAAAATGAAATTTTGAAGTACACAGCTTGAATATAGACATATCATTAATCAATCATTATCACAATCCAGTATTGAATATTGTTTTCCTCTCTAAAAGAAAAGCCACACACATTAGCAACCAACCCTTTTTGGAAGAAGGGCCACTTGTTCGTCCCAGCCACCCAGAACCAAACTAATCATACAGAAACTTTATTAATTCAAACACTGCTTGGTCCCTTAGCTCTAGCTTCTTACTGGCTCTTACATCTTAACTTAACCTATCTCCATTAATCTGTGTATCGCCACATGGCAGTGGCTTACTAGGTAAAATTCCCAGAGTCTGTCTCCAGAGACTCCATGGCGTCACTCTCTTCACCTTCCTACTCCCAGCATTCGGTCCAGTTTTTCCTGCCTACCTAAGTTCTGCCCTATCAATAGGCCAAGGCAGTTTCTTTATTCATTAATCAATAAAAGGAACACACAGACAGAAGAACCTCTCACACCACTCCTTTTTCCTTCCCTCAGCTCTGATCAGTCACTACCCACTTTTTATGCTCCTGTATTTGCCTACTGTTGACATTTGGAAGAAATAGAATCATGATATGGAAACTTTCTCATTGATTTGTTTCATTGGCTTGGTAAATGTTTATAAGGTCATCTTTATTATAACATGAATAAATCCTTTGTTCATTATTTTTAGTAATCAATACTATTCTCTTCTAAGCATTTGCCACTTTTATTTATTCCATTACCAGTTTATAGATGTTTGGATGCTTCTAACTATTGACTTGTTATATAAACACGTTTTGAAAATTGAAAGTGTATCTTTACATCATGTGTATTTTTTTCTCCGTGTATGGTTGTATTTTTGTTTCTCTTGTGTATACCCTGAAGGAACTCATTGGGAAGTAGTAGTTGACAGCATTTGTTAGAATATATGCTTTCTATACTCCATGGTGATGTATATACACTGGTATTTCATTGTGGTTTTGTGTGCATTTCTCTGAGACTAATAATGCTGAGCACTTTTCAGGTCTTTATTGCTCTTTTATATGGAAAATTATCCTCTTAAGTCTGTTGCTTGTTTTTAATTGGGTTGTTTGTATTCTGTTGTTGAATTATATGAGTTTGTTTTACATGCTTTTGATAGACAGATACACAACTTTAAAATTATTGTCTTCTATTCTGTGTGCTGCTAGTATTGTGTTCAGAAACATCTGTTGATCTGCTATAGTGAATTGCATCTATTTCCTCTGGATACCTACTTGTGTTTTTGGTTTTGATAATTTACTCTTGGGTTGTCTTCCTGAACAGAGAGTTATATGGTTCTGAACTTTTTGATACATGATCCACTTGAGTTAGTTTTTTTATGTGTGCATTTATTTGACTTCATGGTCTATCATGAATTGTTAACACGACTGTCAATTGTCTGTAAATATAAAAGGTTTTCTCTATTGCTAAGACCTGCTCCACTGATGGACTCTTCATCAGCCCTATGGCCTTTCTTGACTCCACTGCTGTAAGCTGGTGGAGAGCTCTGGCAGCAGGAACTGCGTATTTGCTGGATTGTTCTTCTCTTTAGGGATATTCAGCTAGTCTGCTTTCAGCTGTTTGCCACGTGAATTTGAAAATCAATTTATGATTCTGAAGAGACAGTAGATGAAATCTAGATAAATGTTACCTGGAATATGTGACTTAATTTGGGAAATATCTTGTCAGTTTATAACCCCTTCATATCTTTCCATAGTATTTTTTTAGTTTAAATAGACAGAAATTACACCTCTTTGGCTAAACTCCTTTATAAAAGATAGTTTTCTATCTAACACAGTTCATACTTTATTTGCCTGGTTTTAGTTTGATTATATATACTAATCAAAGCTTCTGGAAATTTGAAAATAATTTATAATAAAAGTTTATTCAGTTCAAAACTTTGTGAGGACCCAGAAAGTAGTTTTTCAATTATATAATTTTATTTTTCATTAAGGAAAAAGTTAGCACATCTTCTAAGGTTATTATAATAGAAGTTTTAATACTGCTGTAACATGCTTCATTAAATACAATTACTGAATTTTAAGGGGGACTTTATTTTTAATTTTCTCCTTTGTCATATTCATGAATATACCTTAAAAAAAGCCCCGAGCTCTCAGCTATGTTGTATTGCTTGTTTGTGATAGCCATTTGGTCTCTACTCCTACTCCTTCTAGTTGTCTGTACTAACATTTTATTAATATGATTTATTGAAACACTGCCAGTACTTACATTTATAAATTGTGCAATATTTTTTTGGTCCTGAAATTTTTAGGAAGTTCCTTCCTCCAGAACATTATTATAAATTCATCTTTAAGCTTTTATTTTTTATGTTCCATACCATTTTAAATGGTGTTTATGAGTTGGCTAAGTCTCATCTGCATCTCAAATGCACAGGTATTCATCAAACACATGTGTCTTTTTAAAACTGTCACCAGGTATTTTTAAGCATACAATTTAAAATTGGGAGTCTGAATGTTTTCCAAAGAGATATTATTCTAGAATAATTGTTTGTCTTAACATCTTAATAGCCACACTTGTCTTTCTTGCAAGATGACTTCATCAGCATCTTAGTAGGGGCAGCTTGCTGTGTCTGCCATTGTTAGTTGGGACAGCATATGTCCAAAACAGTGGGGATGAGGAAAACAGCATTGACTTGCATCCAAATGAGAGCACATCCCTTCCATTAGTGAGCAGGACTCAGTAGCTGTCCTGTGTGGGGTGTCTAGAAAACAGCAGGATTCTCACCACTTCAGCCAACAAAGGAAACATAGGTGCATTTGGAAGCAGCGAAACTGAAATAATAAGAACAAATTGGAGATGTTTCTGTAAGTTTATGTAAGCACTTCGAAGTAATACCGTAGCTATGTTAACCAAAGCAGGAAATATTTACATAATCATGATGTGGACAACTTGTTTTCAGTAATACTTTTGCAATCCTGTGTTTCTTTATTAAGTGATGTATCTGCCCTCAAATGTCCATCCCATTTTTGGGGATCAGAATAGTGTTGTGGGTTTTTTCCTCAAAATGTGTCTTATATTGTTCTATGGTATAACATATTAAATTAGAAAAAACATTTTTTCATAAGTAATGAGGTATAAAAAGTCTCTATTTTTGTGCATTTTACTTTTCTGTGACTCAACTCTTTCAGAAAAAGTTATCTTTTCACTGCAACAGAGAAAAAAAGGCAATGTTTTGCTGCTCATAACGGAAGGTTTCACGAGCAGTTTTCTAAAAGCATAATCGAGGAATAAAACTGTTTTGACTAGAATTGAGTTTTATAGCCAAGTCTGTGCTATCATGATTTTCAATGAAACACTGTACTACCTGAGGCTTGTAATAGTCATTCTCCACCGTTCCTTATATGGTGGGTGGGGTCCTGTTTAGGACCACTAGGACAAGGAGCTTCCATTCAGCACAGATTGTTTCTCCCGTAGGAGTCAGTGGAGGCAACAGTGGACCCCTCTTAAGATATAATTTTGAACAAAGCCTTAAAACATTAAACGGTACACAAATGTAAGTACACACATGTGTAATTTTGCGGGTGGGAAAGAAGGAACCTTGGCACTAGAGATAAACTTGCTGATCACAGCCTCCAATCTTGGCTTTAGTTGTTTTATCCATGAGGAACCAAGGAATCATAGACTATAAAGGATCAGGACTGAGACTACAGACTCCCATGGTTTTTCTGTCATGGTTCTCCTCAGTCCATGGGCAAAACAGTGAGAATTAGCCATTAAGTAAGAGAACAGATGACAATATATTGGGAATTAGCCAGCAATTTGAAAGAAGGTTGATGGGGAGGCCAATTGATGCCTTCTGGACAGAAAAAGAAATACAAAGAAAGACTGAGAAAAAAAGAGAAAGCATTTTCACATATTAAATTTGGAAACTTGGCTTGCACACTTAGTCCTGTTGGAAGCTGGGTTTGCACACTTAGTCCTGTTGGAATCTGGGTTTGCACACTTAGTCCTGTTGGAATCTGGGTTTGTACACTTAGTCCTGTTGGAATCTGGGTTTGTACACTCTGTCCTGTTGGAAGCTGGGTTTGCACTTTTAGTCCAATTGGAAGATGGGTTTGCACTCTTAGTCCTGTTAGAAATTGGACTTGTACACTTAATCCTGTTGGAAGCTGGGTTTGCACACTTAGTCCTTTTGGAAGCTGGACTTGTACACTTAGTCCTGCATACTTAGTCCTGTTGGAAGCTGGACTTGCACACTTAGTCCTATTAGAAGCCGGACTTGCATACTTAGTTCTGTTGGAAGCTGGGCTTGCACACTTAGATCTATTGGAAACTGGGAATGTCCACTTAGGCCTGTTGGAAGCTGAGCTTGCACACTCAGTCCTGTTGGAAGCAGGGCTTGCACACTTAGGCCTGCTAGAATTTGGGCTTGCACATGTAGTCCTGAAGCTGAGTTGCTCAGAGGAGAAATGTAGCCGTTGGCAGGGATACATCTCATCCTCTGGTACCTGGGTTTGATTCATGTTTCTTGTTCTTTGCTGAAGACTGCATCTTCTTAGATATGCTGTGTCATTTAAGCTAAAGGACATCTGCTTTGAGAGTCCCACCTGCTGCACAAACCGTTCTAAACTGTGGCTATGAATGTGTCCTGGATTGTGCTAAACTTGCCTTCGGAGAAGCAAACTCCATTGGACAGATCCAGCATGGAGAAGGGTAGATGGAACTGGCTGAAGTGTCTGACCTCACTCTGACCTCACTGGGAGTCACAGAAAATCCTGGTTCCGTGCTTCTTCAGTATGCTTCCGGCAGAGAAGCCTGGAAAACTCTGTGAGTGTGTCTGTTAGGACAGAGAGTGACTTCATTGTTTACATTTTCTTTAACTGCAATATGAAGAAGGATACTTAAAAGAAATCCCACACTAGCTCAGAATTGAGAATAATAGAGGGTTATTTATTTAGGGGTATACTCACAGATCACAATCCTCTGCTGGAACAGAGAACAGCAACTGAATCCCACATCCAGAAAAGAGGGCGGATGCGTGCTTTTCATTGGCATAAATAATAAAAGAGGCCACTCCCAAGTGGGCGGGTAACTTAAAGTCTACAGGCTGCAGGATTTCCTACAGCAGCAATGTTCTTTTTTCATTTGAATGATTATAGATTCTAGACTGTGGGTGTAGAGCTTGATCCTAACAACATGGGTCTTAAAGTTTTGTGTAACAAGCAAGTTATCAAGCAGGTTTGTGCTCCACTGGGGCATCCCAATCGCCACCCAATTGTGGGTGTTGTAGAAAATATATAGAAGCCTTTGGGCTTGGGGGGGGGTTTGACTAAAGACTGTGGCTAGCAGTCTATTTCCTGTGAGTTTGGGTTACATTAGTTTAAAAGTACTTTATGTGGATGAATATTTGGTTAACTGTTTTCCCATATACTTCTACACTATTTGGTTTGAGACAACAAACTCTATAGTAATGTTGTATTGTGCCTGTCTCTGTAAAGGCAAGTGTGTGCCCACTACGGCTCTGAGCACCTTGTAAGGGCTCCTTAAAACTCTAATGTGCTTTAAAATACTCCATATAAACTAAATTGGCCTGTACATAAGAAACAAAAACTTAAATACCCAATATACACAGCATTGTTTAGTTTTCTGATACTCCTTTGTAAAAGTCACTCAAAAGTTGGTTTCTGTAAGTTGTTTTGTTCTTTTCAGTGTATGTGCAAGAGTGTGCTGACCAGTTACGTCAACCTTACATGGGCTAGAGTTCTTTTGAAAGATGGAACCTAAATTGAGAAAATGCCACCATCAGATTGTCCTATGGGCAAGCTTATGATGAATTTTCTTGATTGATTGATGTGTAAGGGTCCAGTTCATTGTGGACAGTGTCAACTCTGAGCTGGTGGCCCTGAGTTCTGTAAGAAAGCAGGCTGAACAAGCCTTGGGGGGCAAGCCAGTAAGCAGCTCCCCTCCATGGCCTCTGCATCAGCTCCTGCCTCCAGGTTCCTACCTTGTACCCTCATCCCAACTTCCCAACTGAAATGAAGCTATAAACAGAAACAAACCCTGTCATCCTCACTAAGACAGTAGGATCCAAAACGTTATACAGAATGTATGTTTGTAAGCTTGGCGTTTGTATAGAAACAATGAATGGTTTGGAGCTGTCCTATATTAAAGAGAATTTTAAGTTAATGAGTATTTGTTGTACACAACATTTTTGTAAACTTGATTATCCCTACTTCATTGAAAACAGTTATATTAGGAAGACAAAACTGAATACTTAGTATAGATCATTGCACAGTGTCTTTCCTTGGACTTTCCTAAATTAGCATTTACTGTGCTTTAAAAAAGAATAAAGAAAATAGCGTCTAAAAGGTAATTTTGGGTCTGGGTGGTTGTGGCACATGCCTTTAATCCTAGCACTTGGAGGCAGGTGGATCTTTGTGAGTTCCAGGACAGCCAGGACTGTTACACAGAGAAACCATGTTCTAGAAAAAAAAAAGAAAGAAAGAGAGAGAGAGAGAGAGAGAGAGAGAGAGAGAGAGAGAGAGAGAGGGGAAGGAATGATGAAAGGAAGGAAGGAAAAAAGAAAGAAAAAAGAAAGAGAGAAAGAAAGAAAATGGAAGGCCAGTAAGATGGCCCAGCAGATAAACTCTTTGCCCCCAGAAGGTAGAAAGGAGACAACCGTTTCCATACAATCACTATACATGTGCCAGCATGTGTGTGTCCTACCTGCCAGCTACATCAGATACATGCATAATAAAAGTAAATTACAAGTAAAAGTGACATGGGCAAAGTTATTCTGTCCTCTTTGCTGCTCATCATTCTCCTGTAAATTGGAAATAAAATTAAAACTGAATGGTAAGGCTTCCTGTGTCCATTGTGAAATTATGTCAGGACTCAGTGCTGGTGCTCAGAGTACCTTAGTCATTTTAAAATGCTGTGAGTCTTTATTTGTCGGTTCCTAGAGAAGTGCTGGAGTGAAGACTAAGCCGTAAAGTCCAGAATTAATGCACTTACAATGAAAATCCCCATTGCATCATCTACACAGATTTCTTGCTAATTGTGTATCACTCAGGAAAAAAAGTGAACAATGGTAATGTTTAACTTTCTTCATTAAACCAACAAAGTACATAGAAATTATGAGCATTTGAAGGCACTAGGGTATTCCAGACAATCAGAATAATGATTGTCTGTGGATTTCCTTTAAGCTTTGTCTGTCAAGGTCAGAGAGATAAATGTTTTAGTTTTAGAATGCCATACTGACTCTGTAACACTCACGTCTGACTGTGGACATAAATGATCATGACTAGCTGTGTTCCAGAAAAACTTTATTTATCAACAAAAATCTCTGTTTTACATAATTTTCATGTTATGATGGAGTGAATACTTGTGAGCTATTATTTACCTTGGTATAGATTCTTGTATACTGATACAAACTTAAATTATATTGAATATGTTCCTATTTTCATCTATAATATTTATATATCTAGGCAAAGTTATTTTGTCAGATAGTATGTATGCATGCTTCTACCTAGCTTGAGACATTTTGTATATTGATACAATTTTATGAAATATGTCTCATATTGCAATATACATTTCTACCTCTGATAAAGATACTTATACATTGTTTAAGAAATCATTGTCCTCATTTATTGTACAGTTGTTTAAAGATTGTTTAATATTTTAGTATGAAGTCTTAGTCTTTATATAGGTATTAAGAATTATATGTCAATAGTTACCCATGTTTGTCATAATTATAGTTAGAATAATCCGGTTCTTTACATACATAGAGACTGTATTCTGAATACATAGGTAATCTTCAACCACTTCAAAGAGCTGTAGAATATGGCATTTAAATAACTTAGGGTTCTGTTGACTGAGACATGTTTACTCCTGGCAGTGCCAATCTGTTCCTGAGAGAATGTTTAGCACCAAAGACACTCCACTTGGAGTGTATTTTCTTCTTGGCAAAATAAATCATACATTGACCACTGACAAAATGCACAATGTCTAGACAGGGCGAACAGGATACAAGAAAAAAGATTGTCAAACTCTACCAAGACAGGGTAAGATGGTTTTGAAAAATTTCTTGCCTCTGAAAATGGTCTTTTAGTTGCTCTAGGCCTTAGCCAAAGTTGGTTGCTCCAACATTGCAAATGAGACTTTGGGTGATTGCTCTGTCATTTGTTGCACATTTGGAAGTTGCTTGATTACACTTCCTGCTTACTTAAGTAATATTATTTTCCCTTCTCAGATATTCAGTGGGGTTGAAGACTAAATAGTTGTAGTTATTTTCTTCTCATTACTTGGCCAAATTAATAATTATATAAGACTTAAATTCATTAGAATAGGCTAATTATTGAAACATTTATCATATGTTTTTTGCTTAATATAGTTGTTCTTATTATATGTAATTTTGTATTAGGCTTATAACTATCTTATGTAAACAAAATGGGGAGGTTCCATAGGAATTTCTGTAGCCAATAGCCTTTAAGTTACCTGCCCACTTGGGTGGGACCTCATATACTGATGTAAAGCATGTGTCTGCTCTCTCTTCCATTGCGGCATTTGGTTGCTGTTTCCTGTTCGAGCAGAGCATTGTGATCTGTGAGTCTACCCCTAAATAAATAACCCTCTATTATATTTAATTCTGAACTAGTGTAGGATTTCTTTTAAGCATCCTTCTTCATTATGAAATAGATGCTGTTCTTTCTCTCTCTCTCTCTCTCTCTCTCTCTCTCTTTATCTCTCTTAAAAATTTTACACCCGCTTAAGAAGGCCTTAATTCTGGCCCCAGAGGTATTTGGGCCATCAAGAGAAGCACTTGTAACTCCAGAAGTGGAGAGAGCAAGAGGAACTGATTCCCAAGGCCACCTGCCCAGCCAGCCCAGCCTAATCAGCAAACCCCAGGTCCCAGTGAGAGACTCTGTCTCAAAAACAAGATGGGAGCTGTAGAGACAGCTCAGAGTTTAGAAGTGCTGGATACTCTTCCAGAGGACCAGGATTCAATTCTCAGGTCCCACCCAGTGTCTCACAACTTTCTGGAACTTCAGTTCTAGGAGATTCATGACCTTTTCTGGCCTCTAAAGGCAACAGTTATAGGAATTCATGCAGGCAACATACTCATACATATAAAATAATAAAAGTAATTGTGAAGCAAGCATACAAACAAACCCAGGTAGATCATGCCTGAGAAAAAACTCCTGAGTATTGCCCACACTCATGTCTCTCACACACATACTGTGCCCATGCATAACACATTAAAGTAAAGTGTAGTCTTACTGATACAGGCTTAAAAAAAATAAAAATGAAATGTGGGAGGCTTGTTTTGCCTCATGGACCATGGTCTCACGACTCTTGCCCTGCAGCGTTGCACATTAGTGCTTTCTATAATTTCCTATAGATGTATGGCTGCTAAGTTTCTACCTCAGATTTAGGTCAGTCGTCCTGAGGCTTTGCTGAAATGTTCAGATGCAATCTATGCTGGCAGCCCTGGCCATACAGGCTAGTTCTATAAACAGATACTATGAGATCCGCCAGAAATAGAGTCTTTCAAACACAGTTTAATGAAAAAAAAACCACATAAGTATTATTGCAGTTTCTTTTGCCAAATATGGTTATCTTTACTTGACGAACAGATCTATACTTATATGTTTGAAAAGTCAGTTTTGGACAGCGTTAGGCATTTTTTGGTAGATCCTCCTCTTTATTTATTGTGTTATGTCTCTTTCTTTATGTCCAGTAATTCTCTCTCTTACAGAACATAGGAAGTATTGAAGAGAAACAAAAAACATTGGACTACGAAAACAATCCGCCACTAAAGACTATCCTGTCAAATCCTTTCTCACATTGTCAAAAAATAAAACAAAACAAAACAGATGTTTCATCATTTTTTTGTTACTACTCTCTTCGGTTGAAAAGAAAATCCTAAAATTTTTTGAAAAACCCTAAAATATATGAGTAATACACTCAAACATCATTTGCAGTTAATTAGGATTCCATACTACTGCCTGTGAACTGGTCCAAATAGGATCTGATTAAGGAAGTAGCAACGATGACATCATTCCGAGGCAGTCTGTACCTCTAAGTCAACGGTCAGGTTGGAAATGGTTAGACACTGACTCTAGGAGAAATGGGTAAGATGCCACAGGATGTATAAAAGAATTAGCTCTATAAAAGCTAAAATAAAAGTGAAGTCCTATATTTGGAATTCTTAAGTACAAAATTATTTCTTTAAAAGAGCATTAAAATACACATGCCAAGAAAGATGTGTTAAGCCTACCTGAAAATATACAAATGTGTCAAAATATGCAGAAATGTATTTAAGAACACAACTCCCCATGGAATACATTGCCAGGTACAAGCAAAAGCTTTTCTTCACCTCTAAAAATAGAGAGAGGCAATACTTTAACAAAAGTTTTCGTTCTCACTACGTTAATGCTTGCCTCCATGGCTGTAAGTGCAAAGGAGAGCATTTCAGTAGAGCAGGGGAGTGCTCGGAATGCAGGGTAGGGACCAAGGCTTCAGAGACCGCAGTGTGTAGAGCAGGGGAGGGCTGGGAATGCAGGGTAAGGACCAAGACTTCACAGACAGAAGGGCATAGAGCAGGGAAGGGCTGGGAATGCAGGGTAAGGACCAAGGCTTCAGAGACCACAGCATGTGTTTGATTCCTGCTTTATGTCTTGGTCCAAGTGCCCTTGGCCACATTGCTTCATGGCTTATGCTTTTCTTATCTGTAAATGCCCAATTAGCATCCATTGGGTAGGGTGTAGGGAAGCACAGCTTCATGATAGTATAAAGAACAGGTGACGGTTCCTCTTGTAGCACACTCAAACCCGTGGATGGGACACTGTAAGTGCTTTGCATTGGGTGCTGTAATGGAAAGAAGAAAGCCAGTCGTCCCCCCTACCAAGCACTGGGGTATTTATCCTTGCCCAAATTTGGAAGGCAAACTTGGAACCAGCCTAGAGAAGTAAGGTGCTATCAGTATACATGGCTCCTGGGGGCTCACGGGTTTTAAACTCCTATCCAATGAGATTCCTGAAAAGATTGTGATGTTTCCCTTTACAAGCTGAAGTGATGCCACCATGTGGCCGGGACCTGATGGTAGGTGTCAATCAAGTGGGCTTGGCCAAGTTTGAAATTACACAGCATTGAAGGATTTTTGGTTTTATCATTATGTTTATATAAGTTGCATACAGAAGGTATAAATGTATTCAGTATTTTTAAAATTCCGTAAATATTGTTCTTGCAAGATGATAAGAGCAGTAGCATGACTTGTCTCTGGTTTGAATTTTGCAAAATAAATGTAGAATGTGCCCCCAGAACAGTGAGTCAGTCCGAGTCCTACTGGACCTCTGCTTCTATTCTCCTACGTGTCTTGGACATTTTAGTGAATGCTGTCTTAAATTTAGGTGTTGAAACCTTGAGAATATACTGGGTTGGTTTTTACTAGTTCAAAGTAATTGTTTCTTCTAAGCAAGGTTCTATTTTATCTATGAAGATAGCACCCATTTATAGTCTTATAAGAAAGATATGTGTTATTTTCTGATGTATGTTTTTACGTGTGTATGTCTGTGAGTGGGTATGATCATGTGGGGTATTCACATACTCATGTATGTGTATGCACATGGGACCACTTTTGATGTTATTTGTTGGGCAACCTCTACCTTGTTTTTATTTTGAGACAGTATCTTAAAACTGTTCTGATGCTTGCCAACTAGGCTAAGCTGTCTGGCCACTTAGCATCAGGCATCTGAGTGTTTCCACCTCTGCAGCTCTGGGATTGGAAGCACAGAGGTTACACCAATTCTTGTTATTTGGGTGTCAGTGATGGAGCCCAGGTACTTACATTTGTACAGCATGCATTTTCCCAGTAGAGCTCTCTCCCTAGGCCAAGACCGAGAGTTTCTGATGGAAGGTTGAAGATACATTTTGAGTTTATTTGTGGAATATCAAGTGTAGTCTGTTCATAGAGTGGCATAAGGGACAGTGTCTGCTAAGAGACATTTTTTTCCACCAATATCTATCAAGTTATATGTTATACCATGTAATGCACTAGCTTCTGCCATTACCAGGGTATCTTATGCATCTAATATCATATTTCCATGGGGAAGATATATTTTAGCCATTTGCAAATGTCAGTCTGTAACTGAAAAAAATATCTTACACAGATACATGAATAAAGGTGACTTGTTTGTCTCTTGTTATGGGTCCTTTATTTTTTGGGAAGTCATCTTATTCCCAATCTCAGATGAAATTTGAGTTTAACTGAATAAAGAACTGTTTAATTAAGGGTTTTATTATCTGCTTACAAGACTAAAATGTCCTGCCTCTTCTGGGTTTCATCTGCTGGTGCCTGTGCATCCGATTAAATTTTTATACAAATTAGGAAGTGCTATAGATTAGTTTCTTAGTTCCTGTTCCTTTTAAAGTGGCATAAATAGGCTTGATTTTTCCCTAAGTACACGGAGCCAATGAAACTTTTACTCAGTTCTCAGATAGTAAGAAACTAGCACGCATGGCAAAAACTTTCGAACTGCCAATGGAAATTCTAAGAAGAAGTGTGTCTGTAAAGACTAATAGAACTGCAGTAGAGAAATTGGTATCTTTTTTTGTTTAGATTTTTTAAAAAATACCAATCCAAGTTCCTACTCTCTCTCCTCCTCCCATTCCCTCCACACACCCTCTCACCTCATCCCCACCCACTCCTCAGGGAGGGTAAGGCACATTGTTTTGTGGAAGATCCAAGGCCCTCCCTACTATATCTAGGCTGAACAAGATAAACATCCAAAGAGAACAGGACCCGAAGAGCCAGTACACACAGTAGAGATAAATCTTGGTGCCACTGGCCAGTAGTCCCTCAGTCTGCCCCAGCAATTCAACTGTCAACCACATTTAAAGGGAATAGTTTGGTCCTATGCTTGTTTCTTCCCAGTTTGGTTGGAGTTGGTGAGCTCCTATTAGCTGAGGTAAACTGTTTTAGTGGTCTTTATCTCTTTACTCATATTCTCATTCCTTCTGCTCTTGAGCTGGACTTTGGGAGCTCAGTCCAGTGTTCTGATGTGGGTCTCTGCTTCTATCAGTTGCTGGATGAAGGTTCTAAGGTGATATTTAAGATACTCATCAGTCTGACTACAGGGAAAGTCAAGATTGGGCCCCCTCTCCTCTATTGCTTAGGTTCTTAGCAAGGGTCATCCTTGTGGATTCTTGGGAATTTCTCTAGAGCCAGGTTTCTGCTAGCCCTATAATGGCTCCCTCATTCAAGATCATTTCTATCACCATGCACAAAGCTCAAATCCAAATGTATTAAAGACCTCAACATAAATCTGACCACACTGAACCTGATAGAAGAGAAAGTGGGAAGTAGTCTTCAATGCATGGATACTTCCTAAATATAACCCTAGTAGCCCAGACACTGAGAGCAACAATTTATAAATGGGACCTCCTGAAACTGAGAAGCTTCTGGACACAAAGCACAGGACATAGTCAATAAAGCAAAAAGGCAGTCTACTGAATGAGGAAAGATCTTTATGAACCCCACATCAGACAAAGGATTGAACTTCAAAATATATAAAGAACTCAAGAAATTAGACATTAAAATTCTGAATAACCCAATTAAAAAATGGGGTGCTGAATGAAACAGAAGAATCTCAAATGGCCAAAGGATACTTAAGGAAATGTCCAACATCCTTAGTCATCAGGAAAATGCAAATCAAAACAACTCTGAGATACCATCTTACACCCGTCAGAATGGCTAAAATCAAAAACACATAGATGATAATCTATGCTGGAGAGGATGTGAAGTAAAGGGAACTCTCATCCATTGCTGGTAGGAATGCAAACTTGTGCAACCACTTTGGAAATCAGTGTGGCAGTTTCTCAGAAAACTTGGAGTCAATCTACCTCAGGATCCAGCAATACCACTCTTGGGAATATAGTCAACAGATGCCCAATCATACTACAAAAGCATTTGCTCAACTATGTTCATAGCAGCACTATTTGTAATAGCCAGAAACTGGAAACAACCTAGATGCCCCTCAATGGAAGAATGGTTAAAGAAAGTGTGGCAGTTTACACATTAGAGTACTACTCAGCTGTTAAAAAAAAATGACATCTTAAATTTTGCATGTAGATTGATGGAATTAGAAAACACTATCCTGAGTGATGTAACCCAGAGTGAAAAAGGTGAATATGGTATGTACTCACTCATAAGTAGATACTAGATATAAACAAAGGACATTGATCCTATAGTTCATGATCCTAGAAAAGCTAAGTAATAAGGTGAACCCAAAGAGAAACATATATAGACCCAAAGAAAATTGTCTGACAAAATTGGAAACATGGGGATAGGGAGAGAAGGGAGGATAGAAGGAGAAGAAGAGGGGAGAAGGGCGGGATGAGGAGAACTTGAGGGAATGGGATAGTTGGGATGGAGGAAGGACAGAGATGAGAGCAAGAGAAATTTGTATATTACAGAGGCTAATTGCCTTCTCCTATACTAGCTTTAGACCCTGAATAGCCCTCCTCTGTATCTTTACTGACACCCTGTCACAAGTAGATAAACCCTTTGGGAGATAGTAACTTAGCAGAGTATTAGGTTGCACCAACCGAAAGGCCAGACAGAATCCGAGGCCAATGGGAGAGTTGCTACTCCTGCTGTAACTGCCTTTCTAACGATTCCAACAAGGTATTTGAAAAGCGCCTTGATTCTTGGCTTTTTTGCTTTGTTACTATAAAAACTTCATGAAATTGCTTCCGCATTAGAACATGGAATCTGGGGTAACCCCAATTCGTATTCTCAGGCCATGGTCACCCAAGTTGGACTCTATAATAAACTGTCTCTCATGCTCTTTAAGTTGAAAGCTGTTTTTTTTTTTGCATAGACAGAATTAAATGTGCTCTACAAATTAGTTGGCAATTCATGTTTGTGTTATGGTTTGTTATGACTGCTTAATTCAAAAGCATATTTGCAGAGAGGGAGTTTGAATTAAGTAAATCAAAATAGCAAAGCCTTTGATTAGAAAGTTAGCCTGCTTTAGCTTAAATGTTGATATTTCAAGGACTACTGATATTTTAGTCATTTGTGGTTATTTTCGTTTCCTGTCCAGACCCCTGGGAAATAAGAGAACAGTAAATCAAAGCCAAGATTGCCTTTTGAATTTATTTTCTTTGCATTTATGCCATGTATTAGTGCACTTCGAGAAACTAGAGACATTCATGACTTGATCACAATCGCTGTGAGGGAAAGTTGTGCCTCTCTGGACAAACTATTTTACAGGATTCTTATGAAAATTGTCCTTTTAATGTCTGAGGAGTTGTTCATTTTTTATTTACTGATGATTATATCATAAATGCTAATAGTAGACAATAAGCTAGTGATACCTGCATTCTCCTACCTCAGTTTGATGATTATAATAAAGCATCAACAATGCTAAGTGACACCTTGAAACCTCTTTGAGATTGTTTCTGAACACTTGTTTAAGTCGAATAATTGATTCTTTTCACTTGCCAATAATTTAAGCAAAGACTTGGTAGGATCTAGAACTCAAAGAGTCCAACAGCCCAGTAACTGTTGCTTTGTAATTTTCACAGGGTGTGTCGGCACTTGTGACTGTAGTCACACAACTCTGCACACCTTTCTGTCTCCACAGTTCTCTTGTGCGTTTCACCTTCATTCATCCATCTGTCTGTCCATCCATCCATCCGTCCATCCATCCATTCCAGGCATGCACTTAGGCCTTTCCTTATACTTGTAGCTAAAGACCAAGGTTCCCCAGGAGTGCTGCAGGGACAGTGAGAACACAGACACTGGTGATGGAGAGATTAGTTGGATCCTGTGATTGAACGTGGTTAGCAGACAAGAGCAAGCAGTTGCAGGTATTGTTCTTGCACAGGAAGTCAGGGCAGGACAGTGAGGTGTCTGCTACCAGAGCCAATATCAGGAGCTGGTGTTTAGATAGAAGGAAACTATAACAGGAAGGCTGCTTGTTTGTCCCAGCTGTCCAGAACTGAAATAATCACAGAGAAACCATATTCATTAAAACACTGCTTGGCCCATTAGCTCTAGCTTCTTATTAGCTAATTCTTATATTAATTTAACCCATTTCTATTAATCTGTTTATCACCATGTGGCAGTGGCTTACAAGATAAAATTCCCAGCATCTTTCTCTGGTGGATCCATGGCATCTCTCTCTGACCCTTTCCTTCCCCCAGCATTCAGTTCTATCTTCCCCGCCTACCTAAGTTCTGCCCTATCAACAGGCCAAAGCAGTTTCCTTATTCACTAACCAAGAAAAGCAACACACAGAGGGGACTCCCACATTAGGAAACAAGTGTAAGAGTTCGCTAAAGAGGACCCTGGAAAAGCAAAATAAAGAGGAATGGAATTCAAGGGGAAAGAACCTAAGAACTCATGCTGCTGTGTAGTCCTGAGAAAATGGTTTGGGACAAAGTGCCACATTCAAACAGCCTTCAGGCTGTGGTAGGTACAACCAACAGACTACAAGGAATAAAATAAATAAATGAATAAATTAAATATAAAGATCGGCCTTGTTTACTCCCAAATGAGTGAGAGGTGCTAGCCTCAGAGAATGAAAATGTCAAGGTGTTTTAAACTACTTTTCAAGGAATGGAAGAAAGCAAAAGGCTTCAGTACTTGACCTTATCCACCCCAGCCCAGCGCCCTGCCTGTCGAGGTCTCAGGTGTTTATCAACCTTCCTATTCCCCAGAATTTTAATTCAGGGCTGTAATAGGGAACTGGAAGAATAATGAGGGGGTGATGTGTTGAAGGAGACCCTTTTCCCTAGTCCATTGCCACATTCTTCTTCCACCAGGCACACCCAGTTTTGTTCATTTCCTCTCCTTTAGAGCCTCAGATATTCCCAGAAGAGGTCAAGGGAAATTTAATTTAGTCCTATTTACTCCTCATGTTAGAACAGCTTGCTATGTTTTTTTTTTCAGTTGTGTGCCCATCTATGCCTCCTCCCGTTCATAAAACTTAACCACCCTGCTCCCTTCTGTCCAACCCCAGCTCATATGAGCCTCGTTGTGAGGTCTGGCAATGGGGGCGGGTCACATCAGAGTTCTGATTTTTATTGCCTTTGTATTTAGCAGAAGACAACTAGAATATACTCCAAAAGAAAGTATGCTGAACTAAATTAATAAGGAAAGAGGACATCAGGCTAAGAAACAGTTTAAAGCCATGTTATGATCTGTGGAAGGGGTAGCGGGAGATAAACCAAAGAGGAAGTGTGAACACTGGCTATGATGAATTTTGCTTGACAAGATGTGTTAAGAACCTCCAATCATATCACATAGACTCATTGGAAGAGATTAAAAACGAACTCACTAAAAAGCTTTGGATGAACCGGCTCTCTCCTACTTGCAGACTGTAGACAGCCAGGTTTCCAGCTGGGTTCCCGGAGGTCAGTTTCTTTCTTAGTCAAGAAATGGCTTCTGGAGGTTCACAGCCTATGGAATACTGAAGCTGGAAGAGCAGGTGGCACATCTGAAGAGCACAAAAAGGTGACTTTTTCTTTCTTTCTCTCTCTCTCTCTCTCTCTCTCTCTCTCTCTCTTTCTTTCTTTGGACAAAAGAACCACCTTTCCAGCCAGTGATGCTAAGTAACCATTTTGACTGAGTTTCCATCTTTCTTTCCTGGAAACTTACAGAAAGGAAGTGTTGAGCCCTAAGGATGAGCTTCTCTTTTGTGCCTTCTTGACCCTTTACCATCAAGAACAAGCCCGGATCTCTTCCTCAGTAGCTATGCTTAGTAGACATCTTGGAAACCCATAGACATTAATGTAGGCACCTGCACTGTTCATGTTCAACACAGGACAACATGGCCCCAAGCCAGGGCTCTTAAGGCCAGATTCATTGTCAGGAGAAAAATAAACTGAAAGGTAAAGTCTAACTATTTGCAAGATAATCACCATATACAGTGGAAGGGCTAAATGGTGAAAATAGAGTCCTAGAACCCTCCAAAGGCAGGTGTGTACCAGTGCAAAATTCCCAAGGTTCTTCAGGGTAGAGCTGATGTCTTTTCCATGAGGTGAGTGTTTAGGATGAAGACAATGGTTCTTGGCTTATGGATCATCTTATATGTAGTCCTCAAGATCTTTAATGTCTGTGCAGAAAGGTAAATTGTGTGCTTACACAGAGTCCAATACACAGTGATCTTCAACCCAGTAACCTCTAAATTCGTGTTGCGTCCTATTTCTGTAAATTATTCCTTACCAATTTTGAATTGGTCGAAAAGTGTTGGAACCATAAGACAAAGCTTATAAAAGACACAGATGATAATCTCAGCCCTCCGTGATGTGCTAGGATCAGCACCACTCTCAGTACTGACCAGAACTCGGTAGCCCAAGCATGTGTTGCTGTGTTTAATTGGAGCCAGTCTTCCATGCAGAGGCTGAACTATGTAACCAGAGAGACAAGTATGAAGAGTAATGAGTGAAAAGGTCTCCCCAAGCTATCGTTCTGAGCCATCCTCTGGGAAGCCCTGTTTATACCATGTAGTCCACAAATCTTTCTCAAACTGGTGATATCACCTACCTATGTGATGGGGTGGCATTGCGGCTGTGAAGAGTGGAGCGGGTGGTCTTTCCCGGGTGGTGGGCAGCATGTCCACACTAGGAATGGAAGAATGGGCAGAAGTGTTCAAAGCAACATTTTTTTTCTTCTCAAATCTAATACTTCAGTTCATATGTCCACTTACTAGTGAATTAAGGGCAATCATTCTGTAGCATAAAGAACCTAATTAAATGCTGCCTCTGGCCAGTATTGTAGGCACTATGCCCTGAGTTTGGACCTCTGTAATTCTGGATATCAACTGATACTGTTAGACATGGCTCTGATTTCTGTAGTACTTAGAATATAAAAATTAACTCACTCTTTGACCCAAACAAATTGGGTGTGAGAATGTCTATGCTAATATTTTGGTGAGAAACCGAGGTTTTAAACTACGTCTTCAGCCACAGTGATAGTTGTACATGGACAAGATTCTGTCTTCAAATGTTTCCATTATGAGAAAGAGTCTAAAAATGGGTGGACTTTTTTCTGTGGAGCCGATGGATAAAGCCGTGAGCCAAGTCCTTCATTGACTCCTAGGAAGTCTGTCCACATGTTCACTTGTCCTCAACTAACAACCTCACAAACAAGAAACTAGAAAAGATTTATGGCTGTTTGGTTTGGCTTCAGCACTCAGAGTCAACTGTGGCCCTGGCCCAGGTGTGGACAAAAAAATGTATTTTTCATAGAAGTTTAACAAAACTAAACAGATATATGTTGATTAAACAACTGTAAGTATTAAAACACGCACACACGCACACACATGCATGCATGCACACATGCATGCACACATACACACACACACAATCTAGGATTTTGTTTTGGTTTGAAGTGGGAGGTTTTTCTTTTATGACTACTTTAGAAACTGAAAATTGTTTTGAAAAAAACGCATCTGTCGATTAACAGAATAGAATCTATCAAAGAAACAAGTCAATGAACAAACAATAATAAGTTTTTATAACGTGATTAATTAAGACCAGATAACATATGGGAATATTCCAGATGAGCATTTGAAAAATCTAAAATAATGTGTGTGTATATATATGTGTGTGTGTGTGTGTACTTATTTTTATTATTTATTATATTTTTAAAGATGTTTGCTTATATTATTTTACGTCTGTCTGAATGTATGTCTGTGGACCATATGCATGCAGTACCTATGGGGGCCAGAAGAGGGGGTCAGATCACTGGAACTGGTGTTAGAGGTGGTTCTTTGCCGTTTTGTAGGTGCTGGGATTTGAACCAGGGTCCTCTGGAAGAAGAGCCTTTGTTCTTAACCCTTGACCTATTTAATCAGCTCGTTACATGTATTTATAATCTCAGAAAAGAGAAGTCCAAATAAAATTAGTTTTATCGTGGCTTTTTCTTACTTATGTCCTGAGTTGAAGTTTATTAGGGAAAAGAAACTACAGTTAATTGATAACTAATATTAATATCAATATTTTTTGTTGTCAGCCACCTTCTAGCCTGAGTCACTGACACTACATCTGAATAGTCTTTGAAGAATTGTGTATAGTCCCAAACAGACAAACAATATAAACGAAGGCAATTCTGTTTACCCACTCATTAAAAACGATAGTTGCATTTTCCTTGTAAGCCGATTATTTCTGGTTATAATACGTAGCTCTCCACCGTGCCATTTCTTTCACATTCTGTGTACGAAGGTGACTGTCACTTGCTGAAACAGCCCTGGTCGTACGTTTCTATGATTGTTCCTAGGAAACTCCTTAGCCTGTCAGCAAAGATGTCAAAAGAATTCAGCATTCCTTTTGGAATAAGAAATATCTTTGTCATCCACAATGCAATGCCTGCTAAAAACAAGAGGAATGGCGGGTACAAGTGTGAATAACAGAGATGAGCGGTGTCCACGTAGCCAGCAGAAGATGACCTGGACAGAGCCGCCGTTCTGCTGATCACCGCAGCTCTTCACGTTGGATGAAATATTCAGGCCTCTGCCCTGCTCTCGGCGGGCACTATTGATTTCTTGTCTAAACGCTGCTATATTTAGTCTAGACAAATGGAATGTGGATCACTGCTGAATAAATTGGATGAAAGACTGGGGATCTTGCCTGCCGCTTTTTCTCAGTCCTGGGCAATTATTTATAATCAAGGGCAGTTTTTGTAAGTTGAGGGTGATTTTTCACAATTTAGTGATTAGTCTGTGAACAAACGCAGGCAGTTAGACACAATCATTTCTGTAGGGATACAGGTTAAGAAGTCACATTGCCTTTTGAGGTCTGTGGTGACTGTTTTTAAAGCACTGGGGGATTTTATTCCGTATCTTGTTTTCTTGGTTGTTTGTTTGAAGAATTTTAAGGGATTGATGTTTATAGTTTATTAAACAATAACAAAGACCCAGAGATCTTTTGAATTATTTTATGTTTTGTGTTTAAGTTTCTGACCTCTGTTTATTAAGATGTCCATGAAAAGCACTGAAGACTACAGTCTGGCCTGTTAAAGATGAAAATGAAGTGCATGGTTAGCGACATTGCTTAGGCTGGACTCAGGAAAACTCGGCGTTAATGCTCACACTCTTGCATCAATTCACAGCCTTGACTTGAAGCTGTGCATGGCCCGTTACCTACTCAGCCATCTGTGTTCACACTTGGCACACGTTTTTTTGCTTGAACAAGAGTAATGTCTGAAGCAGTCACTGTTTGTCAAACCATCGTTTATTAATATTTTCCATCCTCATTAAACTGCTACCTGCAGTATCGATAGTTCAAACTTCTGATCGACACATTGAAAAATAGCTGAAGTCGGCAAAGAAAGATTGATATCTGTCTGCACGAGTGTGCTCACACATGTGTGCCCACATGTGTGCCATACAGCATGACTGCTACTGCACAAGTGCACTCATGCATGTGTGCCATACAATGTGATTGCTGCTGCACAAGTGCACTCACACATGTGTGCCCTACAGCTAGATTGCTACTCATAAGCATTTACACGTGAGGCCTTGGTACTCTAAACAGGATACCTGGGAGTTTTCCTTTAAGCCCTGAAAATAAATAATAAATATTTATAGAATATAAACTTAATAATTCCCAATCTGGGATCTTCAAACCTATGATGTGGAACATGTGGAAGTGATGAATATTTTTAGTAATTTTAAGAAATATGGATTTTGATGAAGGATTTTTCAGCTAGTGAAATTCACAGGAATCCACAAGGATGACCCCAGAAAAGGCTCCTAGCAATAGTAGACAGGGTGCCTGAACTGGCCTTTCCCAATAAACAGATTAGTGACAACCCTAATTGTCACTATAGAACCTACATCCAGTAATTGATAGAAGCAGATGCAGTGATCCACAGCCAAGCACTGGGCTGAGCTCCTGGAGCTCTGTTGAAGAGAAGGAGATCATTTGAGTAAGGGGGGGCTCAAGAGACAGCTGACCCGAGCTAGTGGGAGCTCACAGACTCTGACTGACAGCTTTGGATCCTGAATGGGGCTGAACTAAAGCCTCTCCAGATGGGTCACAGTTGTATGACTTGCTATGTTGGGGAGGCCCCTGGCAGTGGAACCAGGACTTACCCTGGGTGGGTGCATGAACTGGCTTCTCGGAGCCCCTTCCCTATGGAGGGTACCTTGCTCAGCCTTGATACAGGGGGAGGCTTGGTCTGGCCTCAACCTGTATCTCAGACATTGTTGACTCCCCAAGGAAGGTCTTACACCCTTTGAGGAGTGGATATAAGGTGGGATGGAGGGAGGTGGGGTCAGGAGAAGGGGAAGGAGGGGGAATTGGAGCTAATATGTAAATTTTTTTTAAAAAAATTAAATAAATAAAAAAGAAGAAATATGGAACGCTGAAGTAAGAAGAGTCACCCAGATTCTCACCCAAAGCACTGCCCTCATCTGTCCTCTATGTGGCTCCATGCAAAGAATTTATGGACTAGTGTGACTGACAGTTGTGTGTGTGTGTGTGTGTGTGTGTGCGTGCATATACACATGTGCAGTTATGACTGGATTTTCTTGTCTTTTCTGCCCCCTCAAGTCCTGAGGCACAACATTTACAATGATGTCTAATATTTAAGGGGCTCCATAACCATGTATAGAGTTTGCCGATCATAGTATCATTGCCATTTTATTACTGATCTTTAAGGATTCTAATATTTTCATTTTTAGGGATTCATATGTTTTGGGGCATGTGTGTGTAAATGGGAGTACATGCTTCTGTATCTGAAGGCATATGCACATGTGTGCACATATTTGTGAAGGGAAGCCGAGGGCAACTTTGAACGTCATTCCTCAGTAAGGCAGCATCTGTTGCTGGCCTGAAGTTCCCCAAGCACTCTAGGCTGGCTGGCTGTGGGCCTCACCTCCCAGGTGCTAGGACTGCAGCATGCAACACCATCTCAACTGCTTTTTTAAATGTAGGCGCTGAGGGTTAAATTAGTGTCCTCATGTTTGTCAGGCAAGAATTGATCAACTGACCTTTGTCCCCAGCCAATGACTACATTTGGTTTTTGCCAAATGGATATGACATAGTTTATTTAGGTATTCTTTCTAGTTGGTGACTATGACATTAATAAAAAACAAAATCTCCAAATAACAATGTAGCATTGAAGTTTTTTTTTCTCCATTAGGATTGTCTCTGTATATTTCTAGAGGTGGCAAACCTGAATAAAATTATAGAAATATTTAATATCTCATGGTTCAAATTTTGGATTGAGTTTTGTCAATTTTATACCAACTGGAAGTACCACTTTTAATAAATAATTCAATCATGTTCTTACCTTTTAAAATGGTGCATGATGCAGGCAGACATATAGCAGGCTCATATATACATGGGCACATATGTGATTCTTAGTAGCTACATAGTGATGTTTCATTTTATTAATGGTTTATATTATTTGCCAGTGAAGGTGATTTTAATTGCTGAATTGCTTTTATTTTCTAATATTTATAGAAATCATCATTTTATTTCAAGAGTTGCTTTTATGCTGTTGATTGGTTAGCTAATCATTATTGGTGAACTATTTTAGTGTACAGAAAATTTTATATGTAATAGAGAAGACAAAATCAACAGTGTTTCCTGAAGGGTGTGCTGCACACACTGTGAGTGATGGCCCTCATGTGAGCCTTTGACTACATTGCCCTGACCATCTCTGCTTTAATGTGGTGGGGCTGGGGCTCAGGGCAGATAATAGTGTTCTCAGGCTTGTGTAAGTAGGGGAACTGTAGCAAGCACTGGGTTTTAGAGCAGAGGGTGAAACCAATGGCTTGCATATTGCGGTTGACTTACTGAACCTTTTCCCTAGGCTTCTCAGAAAGTTAAAGTATTTTGAATATTTTTGCAATTAAAATTTTTGGTTATTTCTGTCTGTGCTGGGGGTTAGAGCTGAGTAGTGGTTCACTAATTTTGAGGAGGTATAACCTTGGCTTCCAAAAACTCATTGCCTGTAACTTGACCTGTTTCACTTTTTTACAAAATTTTACTTGATTCTGCAGGGTGGATGTATTCCTCAGAATACATTGTTTAGCCACCAATTCGGCATGGGATCTGACCAATTAGAGTAGACGTTAGCCTTAAGCAACCAACATCTGGAGAGCTTCTTGGGCTGTGGTTTTCCTACCTAAAACTTTCTTTTTGTGGGGTCAGCCTGCTTACCTACTCAAATTGTGCTAGACACTTCACATATATTATCCAGTTCAATTTTTATAAATTTAAATATTATCTTCAAAAGTTATATTTGGGTCATCAGATCTTTTTTCCTTTGGTGGTTTGATTAAATATTTACTTGAAGCTCCCTCGTACTTCTTCTTCTCTTGTTTATTTTAAGAATGAGGTTTCCACGATTTAAATGATGACTATTTAAGAGGCAGTACTTAGACACTTGGCTGCTCTCACTTCTTCATGTGTGGACTTGGCCTGTTGTTATGGTTAATCACCATTATGTGAGTCAGGATGGAGAGTTTCCCCACTTCTTTCTTAGGTCTGATAGGGATGCCGATATATTGCCTCACACACTTACCTTAGGATCGAACTCCTCTTCTGTCCCTGATTAGAAGGCTTTTTTTGAGTTCATGAATTGAGTTGTGACAGAAGTTCCATTTTTTGTATGACGTCTTTCTTTCATCTTTGCATTTCTTGGTCTTCAGTGGTTTAAATTTGTTAAGTGGCCCAGTCTAATAAACTTTATAAATGATTTTTGATACCTCTAGGTGAATCCATCTATTTGAAAACAGACATCTGTAGAAAGATTCAGAGAAGAATACTTGTCTCGGTTTGTTTACAAATCAGAGTGCTAATTTCCCAATCTTCATCTCCCCTTCTCTGTCTCCCTTCCCGTGTCTCCAGTGGATGTGAAATCAGAGGTTCCTATGGGCCTGGAGCCCATCTCACCTTTAGACCTAAGGACAGACCTCAGGATGATGATGCCTGTGGTGGATCCTGTCGTCCGTGAGAAGCAGCTGCAGCAAGAACTGCTTCTTATCCAACAGCAGCAACAAATCCAGAAGCAGCTCCTCATCGCAGAGTTCCAGAAGCAGCATGAGAACCTGACACGGCAGCATCAGGCACAGCTTCAGGAGCACATCAAGGTAGCAAATGTGTCTTTGTCTCTGACCTTCTCAGTCAGGACACCTGCACCCCGGTGTGGGCCTAAAACCAGCCCACGGGAGCACTGATGGGCAAGTTCACTGTGGTTAAGACATGGATGTGTGGCTTGAAGGCCATGGTGGTTGTACTAGTTGGAAACGTGGGTAAGTACCAGGTAATGGTGACAGGAACTTCCCATGAGCATCTGTACCCTCTCCCATGTGTTCCTTTCTCGGTGTAGCCACCACCAAGAACCACCAGCCGAGAGAGTGCCAGGTTATGCTGCTCAGGAAGGGTAAATTCATCCTGTGACAGGAGCAGTCCAAGTCTCTTGATTGTTTTCTTCTCAGCCTAGGTCAATACAAGTTTTTCCTTGTAGAAAAGATATTATATGCATATAATCAAAATCAAAATAAAATATTACAATGAAAAGTCGAAGGGAGTTTTATAGTTTTATATGCAAAAGTGAAATAAATAATTTAATGCTTTTATAGACTGTTAAGTCAGGGGAAATATAAGAAGAGCTCAGATTTTATACTGACATCTGGCGATTGTGTGTTCATTAGTATATGTCACTGTAGCTTTGTCTGTCTTTTTATTGTGTGTTTGTTTGTTTTAATAATTGTCAAAGACATTTACCAACAGGGGTCTTGCAGGGTATGAGGGCACATAGCTCTAAACTTAAAACTTGGAAGTTTTAGATCTGGGCTGCAAAATGAGGCAATGTTTTAAAATTGTAAGAAAGCACAAGGATGTTTTGAGTCAACAAAATAAATATTTGATTTTAATTTATTATTAAAAGCACAAAATATTTATAATAAAATTTTACTTTATAATCAACTCCTTCAAAGATGACTTATGGGTAATAATCAATAGAATTATGCATTTTGTCATATTTTACTGTTCTGTATTCTAGGCACATAATCTCATGTGTATCAAGTACAAATACATGAATGTGGTATTAATATAGATCATGAAGTTATAACACTAAATTACAATGTCTAAGAAGATGGAAGTACTATGTTCTTCCCTATTTTTCTTGTTCTCCAAGATATATTATCTGCGTAAAAGGCTCTTCAATGCCTGATATAAAATAGAATCTCTTTCCTTTACTAACGAAGTTTATTAAACACTTTTATATGATTGCTCCATAAAATACCTTAAAAATAATAATGAAGGATTTTGTGTGTGAGTCCCCAGTGAAACCATTATCTCATAGCTATATTTAAAATATGAGTGACCCACTTAGTTTGTATATTTATTATTTAATAAAGACCTCAGCGTTCCTTGGGTTTGACCCTTGGAGAGGTAATAGAAGCATTGCGATCTAGATTGCCCTTCTTCCAGGCATGGTAACCGGGCTAGGAGGCACGGGTGTGATGCACACTAGTCACCTTGCTTCAAGAGCCGAGTAACTATATGGTTCATTTTCTTATGTATATGAGTCCTTCTCCTGGAGTATCAAGCCGTGCTGATAAGCTACTTGCATCGGTTTGCTTCAGATTTGTTTCTTTTCCATTAATGTTTGGTGCCATTGTTATTGCTGAAGCCAGGTGTGAGTAATTGACCATTTGATCACTGAGAACCTAAGAGCAGCAAGTAGTTGATTGCTTCTGTGGCACAAACAAAATGATATGGCAGGTTGATTGGCATCTAGAAGAGGTTGGAAAAGTGGCTCTTGAGAGAGTCAGGATCTTGAGGTGGTTAGATGGGAACTACAGCTTTAAGATGTTTTCCCTACATACAGCATTATTTTGTGAGAGGCAGAAGACATGCTGACATCCTCCTTTTAATATTAGAAAGTTAAATGCGTCCTTACCATTTTTATTTTGTCCCGTTACTGTCCTATGGGTAGGTCTAAAGGTTAATGTTTTTAACATTCATTTAGATTTATTTGCCTGAGAAAGACAGTACCCCAAGCTTTAAGGGCATTAGCTTTGAACTCTGACTCTTCTCACAGTCGGCACCTGTTGCCTTCTTTTCTAATCTCCCAGTTTCTGTCTAATCAACTGAGGCAGAGAGAAACAGTGTGACTTCGCAAAGCCACGTAGAGTGTGACTAGAATATGTTGTCTTCTCTAGTTTGTCCCCAAAAGCTCCCAAATCCCCATGACTGGAAAGAAACATGTTAAGTTTTAATTCTTTAAAATTTTTTAGACATACCCCATTCCTATAATAGTTGTTGTATGTGAGTAATGACTGTGGTAACAAATGTGTGTGCTTTTTCATATCAAGAAGGAATTATAGTTCAATTTCATTGAGGTTTTAGATAAAGTATTGAAACCGTTTGACCAGTCTTGATATCGATACAGAATTGGCATTCAAACAGAATTTCAACATAACTATGGATTCCTAAGTAATAGTGGTATATTTGAGAATACCCAATAGGTAGTTGGCTTATAAAAAGCAAGGAGCAGGGTTTTAAGCTGTAAGATGGAGAACAGACAGAATCACTCCTAACCATGTGCTTGGCTTAGGCTGTCACGCTTTGAGTGAAAACTCGCCTTCTTGTTGCTGCAAGGAAACATGAAGAAGGTCCTGAGAGTTTTTAATTTTTATTCCATTATTTGTTATAAAATACAGGTTTTTAGATAGCAAATATGCAAAAGGATAAATTATTCTTTAGTTACTATTAAGCTATAATATAAATAAATGAAACTGTATCATTCAAAACAAAAAACCCAATTTCATACGAATTATGTATATGATCTGTGAGAGGCGTTATTGTCCTTCTTACTCGGTCTCGTACGTGGCAGTGACAGAGGTTAAGAGAGTCATCTGTTTCCAGTGGGTACATTTGCTTTTCTTCAGATATATGTATTTCTCCATCTAAAAGGAAATGGCTATCTTCAAATACCATAACAAATAGCCTCATATTTGTGTTATACGTGACTTGAAGTCACTGCAGAGAATTCAGGAAACCAGATGCCAGTACATGGGAGTTTGTGGAAGTGATTTCATTTGGATCTGTGTCTCTAATCTAGAAGCTTTCATGCATTAGAGGTCAGTTCTGAACTTCCGTCTTATCCATGGTAATTTTATACTGTACTTCAGGGCAAGAGCTGGTTGGCTAGCTATAGATAGTGAGAGACTTTGTGAAATAGACATCTAGGCCTTCTCTGCCTTTGTGTATTCCTATATTTTGTAGGCACATGGGGAAAGGAGCTAAAGGTTCAAGCCAACAGCATTCAAATGACCTGAGTGGATTTGGTAATAATTTTTGATAGGGATCTACAAGTTATGGATTTATCTAAAGACTTACTTCTTGTAGATATCAAACCCATTCAGTTTCCTATATTTATATTTCAATCGTAATAAGGTGGTTGAAGCACGAGCGAAATGCTTTCAAGTTCCAAAAGTTGATAACATTGCAGTGTGGGGCAGTGAGTGATGACGTTGAAGCTTACAGAAATTGCACACTCTCATGTCTTTCTCTTCTCGCAAGTTGCAACAGGAACTTCTAGCCATAAAACAACAGCAAGAACTCCTAGAAAAGGAGCAGAAACTGGAGCAGCAGAGGCAAGAACAGGAAGTAGAGAGGCATCGCAGAGAGCAGCAGCTTCCTCCTCTCAGAGGCAAAGATAGAGGACGAGAAAGTAAGAGGCACCAGGGTAACAGACTCGCTCTCTTCCCGAATTGCAAGGAACGGATGAACCGTGGAAATAAGCCTGTTGAAACTGTCCTTGTCTAGTTAACAGAATAACGTATAGTCTAAAGAGCCCTTTTGTATCAGCTCTGCAGAGCATAATGAGAAATAAACACAGCGTTGCCAAAGACGCAGGCATGTTCTTTGGACTTTGTAAGTGCCATCACACTAAAGGGATGGAATGTAAGAGTCCCTGTCCAGTAATAAAGCTACGTTTACATGTTTTCATTTCTTCTGTCTTCCTGCCCTGGCAGCCCTTGTTCTGAACATCATGTATGCCACGCCTCCGGTGCCTTTTGTTGTTCTTAGACAGGAGGCAGAACGTTTGCAAAACACTGGTCCACAAGAGGGAGACAGAGCCAAATAATTGCCCTCTACACAGTCAGTTCAAACTCAGGTCGTGGCAAAGTTTAGTGTGTGGTGATTTGAACTGAAATTATCAACTGAATTGATTTGTTTAATAATCAAATGGATTTTAAAACAATTGTTGAATTTTTTAACAAGAAAATCAGGAACGATCATTTTAATGTATTATAGTAATCTACAAAACTCTCCAAGATTCCTGATTTAAAAAGAAATAAAATTAAAAACTAGTGATTATTCCTATTTATTTGCTTATTTTTGTCAGTACTGGGGATTGAACATAGAGCTTCACAAATACTAGGCAAGCATTGTACCATTTAACTGCAGCTCCAACCCTCAGCAATTTTCTTTTGTAAGCTTAAACACCAACTTGATGGCAGTTCCAGGAATTCTGTTCCTATAGAAAGGATCCAAGAACTCATTGAAGGCATTTTGAAAACTTGTAATGTAAGCAACAGTTACAAAATGGGGCTCTGCCATTTCCTAAAGTCTATGTAGATTTGGTTTTGTTTTTCTTTTAATAGGAAACCTCCATATGCTGTGGCCAGTGGTATTTCTTCGTAAGCATTGTTGAGTGTTGTTGAGAAGTGAGATGAAGTGACCCACAGGCGGACTCTCTTTCCCTGTGTGTGTGTTTCAGGGGCAGTGGCGAGCACAGAGGTAAAGCAGAAGCTTCAAGAATTCCTGTTGAGTAAATCAGCAACAAAAGACACTCCAACCAATGGAAAGAATCATTCCGCGAGCCGCCATCCCAAGCTCTGGTACACGTATGTTCTGTGTTTGGCTGTTTTCATGCTGAGGGTAGAGAGCATGGGTTCTATCTTTGGCTGATCTGGGTAGAAATCCTGAGATTACCACTTCTGGGGCTTGCGTGGCTGCTAAAGAGTGCCCGGAAATCTCTAAGGATCAGCCTTTCTTTCCACAAAAAGGACCACAAGGGCACCTGCCTCCGGAGTTGCTGGGAAGTCCTGAGAAAAAAAATGTAAGAAAGGCTATAGGTGGAAGCAGGGCTCTGTTAGCATTGGCATCTATCACCGGGAGGGCAGGGAGTGTATTGTCTTCCTTACTGAATGAGTAACTGGCATGGGGGTAGAACCCAGGAACGGTTTTGAATCCTCAGGTAGTTTCTCTGATATCTGTGCAGAATTTGTGAGTGTTTAGGAGATTTAGGCTTATTTTTGTTTCATGTGGCTTAATATAAAATGGAAACCAGAGCTATTTTGAGAAAATTAGATGATGTTTGGTCTTTTCAAAAGGAAGATGGAAAAGGGGAGGGGAGGGAGGAAGATAAATAAACCTAAGCCTTTAGTGACTCCTTCGGCCCTGCCCACTCTCCCTCACTTCTTCCCACCCCAGATATACAAGCCAACAGTAAAGATACATGTGCTATGGAAGTTTTCATGGAGCCATGTTTCCTCAATCCAGCAGAGATAGCACATAAAATACAATTCTTTTCTCTATGAGATAGGAACTTTTTCCCAAAATACCCTCAAAGACTAGGTATAAAAATCACATTTGCGGGGCTGGAGAGATGGCTCAGTGGTTAAGAGCACTGCCTGCCCTTTGGAAGGTCCTGAGTTCAATTTCCAGCAACCACATGGTAACTCACAACCATCTGTTATGAGATCTGGTGCCTTATTCTGGCCTGCAGGCATACATGCAGGCAATACTGAGAATATTGTACAATAAAAAATAAATTTATTTTATTAATTAAATACTGTATAATACACAATAAATAAATAGATTTTTTTAAAAAAATCACATTTGCTAATAGGCGAGTAGATATGATTCATTTCTCTCATAAATGTGTTTGTTGAATGGCCTTAAGGCTTTATATGACATATTTTTCAATCCCTCACATCAAGGACAGGAAGTTATATACTAATTATTTCATAGAATGTGGAAGCATCCCGAGAGAGTTTTTGCAGAACAGTTACTATATTTCAAAGTCTGTTTATAGGTATTGACCCTCCTGTTTTCCCAAAACGGAGGTAACAGGCAGATTCCAACATATCTTAGACATCTGAGCAGTTGTGTCCCACGTGTGTATCGGTTGACCTGAGAAACCAGCCAGTATCAGAAAACAATCTGAAAGAAATATAATTTTGTTATCTTAAGTCATCAACACAGGAAGTGACTGATTCATAACGCTTTTAAAGTTAGCACGTTTCAGGAAAAAAAAAACATAATTTTCTAATGAGAAACAACTACTAGGGAATAATTTATCTGCTGAAAATGCTTCAGCTGTTCCCTTGAGTGTATCTGACATGGCCCTCATGTCAGTAGTGATCTTTTCTTGTTTATGTGTAATATAATTCCAGCTAACCATAAATCATTAATCTGAGGAATTAGCTATGTGGCTATGGGAATTTTCCTTGAATTCTCAAAGAATCAGTTTCTGTCTCTGTAACAAGGGCATAATAACATGTGTTGATGCTTTTTGCCAGTTAGAACTATGTGAAATGGCCATACATGAGTTAAGTGTTGAGAACGTATTTCTCAGATAAAGACTTGTGGTAGAGTGGTCAGTGTGGAAGTGGCCCTGTGCCCTGGGCGTTCTCTCCGCTGTATGATAATTGGGATTCTGGTGCACACTGGGTAGTTTGAGTTCAGTCCAACAAATTCTTCAGAAGCACAATTGCTTCTTTTTCAATATATTCATTCAAGAAAAAGAACATATTTTTAAGTTAGTTTTCTATTGAAGAGGAAAGCACTTTCTTTTTTACAATAATTTATTTATTTTTGCTTTATGTGCATTGATCTTTTGCCTGCGTGTTTGTCTGATTTTGGAGTTACAGACAGTTGTGAGCTGCTGTGTGGTTGCTGGGAATTGAACCCTGGGTCCTCTAGAAGAACAATCAGTGCTCTTAACCGCTGAGCCCTCTCTCCAGAATGTGCTTTCTATTTCACACGTTAAGATGGTCTGTAGGGCTCAGGCCCCTGAGGCTCCGGGCACTGTCGTCTCTTCCGTACAAAGGTCGTCCTCGTGCACATGGCCATGCTATCTGGCACTAACGAGGTCTTTGGACGTGTTTACTTCCACCGTGGTTGTTCTATAAAAGTGACCCCAATGGGTCAGGATGGTAGCTGTTTTTGTTTGTTAGTATGTTTTTGTAGTTTTTTAAAAGCATAACAATCTAAGTTCGTCTATCAAAGTGAAATTTCCCATGTGACTGAACGACCAAACACAAGGTGGGCGCTGCTAAGAATCCTGTACTCGCTGTTTTATGTTGTGCTGCAGTGAACTTGGATACATGAGGCTGTGGCTTGTAGACACTAAGGAGGGAGGAGTTAAATGCAACTGAGTCACGTGGACAGCACCTGCAGCTGAGTCACGTGGCCCAGCGTGCAGCTGAGGCACACAGACAGTGCTTGCAGTTGAGTCACGTGGACAGCGCTTGCAGCTGAGTCACAAGGCCCAGCGCATGCAGCTGACTCCTCCTGACTCGCACGCCCTGGAATCCAGCAGCAATATAAATCCTCTTTGTTTGTTGTAGGGCCGCTCACCACACCTCCCTGGATCAAAGCTCTCCGCCTCTCAGTGGGACGTCTCCATCCTACAAGTATGCATTACCAGGAGCCCAAGATGCCAAGGATGATTTCCCCCTGAGAAAAACTGGTAAGTTGGCACAGCGAGGACAAAGCTTGCTTTTTCACGGCACACCTTCCTTTTGTTTTCTCACTTCTTGATAGAAATTAAAGAATTTGACATCTAGGCTGTACATCCTTCACTCAGCTTCTTGAACCAAATGTGTCCACACACACATGCACACGTGAGCTTCTGTACATATTCAGAGAAACACAGAGGCAAGACTCCCTTTTCCTTATTGCTGCATGAGTCCATTCACTGGATAATTAAAGTATCTTGATAAGATTGAAAAGTGTATCTGATTTCAGTTAGCAATCAATGTTAGAATAAAGGATAATAGGGATGCCATCCCCAGAAAAATGTGACATTTGTTCATTTTAAAGAGCCTATACTATCCTCTCTTTCCCATTGCCTTCTTTTCTTTAACCATTTACTTAAGCATGTCTAGTCAGGATATTCTGTCCAACGCACTTCTTAATTTTAAAATTTTAAATATTGATGTAGAGTGCATCCGTTTGGTCAATGCTTCCTTCTGAGTAAGTTTGCTCCCTATGGTTCTCCAGATTCCTGACCTCAGTAGAAGTATGTCCTTATTAATTTCATGTATAAGGACACACAACACAACCACACTCACAGGAACACACAGTAAGACTTGTTTGGAGGAGTGTCACTGTAGAGTTTTGTTTAGGATTTAATGGACAGTATCATCTCTCTAAATCATGTACATTTCTTTTCCCATCTTCTGTTCCCCTTGAATGCCACTGACAAGGGATATTTAATGTGCATATATGCTCTTCCCACTATAATCAATGTGTTTAAATAATAGATACCGTTTGTGTACAGTATGTTCTAAAGCTTTCGGTGTTAGACTGCAGCTTTTCCAAAGATTTAAAATAGTCCACAGCTTCCAGACTGGCATCCATAGATAGTTGAAGCTATTGTGTTTTACTCGGGTCTTATTGAGGGACTATATCTCTGTAATTTGTGTATAAAATCCACGGAGTGGTGATTTCAAATAATTATATTAATTTTTTCAAGCAATTTGGAGTAATTAAAATGGATGTAGATTGTACAAACACATGCTGGAGCTAATTTCTGTCAGATAATTTACCTGTGGCATAATGAAGATTTAAGAATAAAATCAATTGTGAATAAGAATCTATTACCCCTCATCCACTTTATATAGTCCCAGAAGCAGGGAAAGAGTGCTTAAGCTTCCGAAGGAAATCAGTGCCTTTTTATTTTATAGGCTGGGGACTTTTGTGTCTCTAGGATGTTAGATATCGTAGAACACTTCAGTAAGGGTCCAGTGTAGAGGGAGGACTGGCTCAACTTCATGTATTGCGTATGAATTTTACGTTGCTACCCACATAGTGCATTATCTTTCTTGTGAGTAAAGATCTCTAGGACAAAAGGAGGGAAGAGAAGAGTGAGGCTTGCTGTACTTCTCAACCTGGGGATTCAGTTTGTGAAAATTGATTCATACAGGGTGTGGGTCTAACAGCATTAATATTTGGTGACATGTGTGGGAGCTATTGACAAAAATTCTATCATCACTCCCATAATCAGGGAAGACACTGTCATGAAGTAGCCCAAGAAAGAACATGGAGTCTGCTTTGGGCAGAAGGCTCCTAACAAATGACATGTTCCAAAGACCTGTCCTCTGAGCACGCGGCCTGCCCTGTCCTCTTACTGCTAAGCTGGCACACAGACTTAGCTGAAGTGCCCTCCAGAGAAGGGGCATCTGGGCCCCCAAGCATCCACAAAGAAAATCTGTTTTTTTAAACTAATGAGTATTAAAAGTTGGTAGTCTAGATCCTTCTGTTTCCACGAGAACAGTTTGGTTTTCCCTATGAGAAGAATGAATGATGAGCTGTTAATTTATTCTCAATGGAATTGCCGATCCACAGTACAACCATGCTCAGGGTGCATGTTATGTCCCTGGATCGGAATCAGAGCACATATGTGAGAAGTTGTTGTAAATGAGGGGAGAGGAGAGGTGCAGGTTGTATGTTCCCCAGCCGCCGCTGGTCACCTGCACCCGAAATAACCACATGACAAACTGTATTCATTTAAATACTGCCTTGCCCGTTATCTCTAGCCTTTTCCCGGCTAGCCCTCACCTCATAAACTAACCCATTATAAAAGTCTGTATGTCACCACGAGGTGGGTGACACCGGACGGATCTAGATCTATGGTACTTGCTTCTGCGGCAGGTGCCTCATGGCGACTGGCTCACTTTCCTTCTTCTCCTCAGAACTTCCATTCCGTCTACTCCGCCCACCCAAGGACTGACCTATCCTATAAGCCAGGCAGCTCTTTATTCAACCAATAAGAGTAATACAAAATACAGGAGAACACTCCCACATCAAGAAGTATGTATAATACATGAAAACACCCATGGCCTGTCTTATGGTATATTTTCTGTAACTGCCCAATATTTGAAATGTGCTCTTTTTCTGCTGAAAATCTGATATTTATGAAGTAACAGGCTGCTGATCTGCAAAATGCAAACGTTTTCAAACATCATAGCGTTAAAGTTTTGAACAGCTGTAAATACTTTGATATCGCTATAGGGCTTCAGAATATCCCTTTTCAATACCCGCTGTCTGATGGAGAAAAGTGTGACATAATAAACCACAGATGTTTTCTGCATACAAAAACACTCAGAGATGCTCTTCATTAATTACAAATAGGCAGAGCTCTTTAGTATTTAGTATTTACTTAGACATGGGTCCTCTTGGTATATGTCAACTGTGTTGTGAGAAAACTGAGACCTATCTTTGTCTTTCATAGGTCACTGAAAAATTTCAATAAATTATTGACTAGTACTTCAGCATTGGCTATATTCTACTGACTCAAATGGTATTTCGAAAGACGTAAACTATAAAATTATGCCATGGCCAAATGTAGGTGGTGAACGGGGAAAGTACTGAAGGTGACTTTTGTGTCATACAGGGACATCACATTGAACTGAACCTCGGGCATTGCCATAGGTCATCCATAAGTACCAGGACAGCCAACACAGAGTTGAACTTTGTGTCACAACAGCCAGATTTCCAGCTTCTGCTATTTATTAGACATTACCCCAGACTTAGCAGAACTTGATAAACGAGCCAGTTCTGTCTTTTGAACTGCCTATAATACTACATTATTTTTATTTCCTTCACCCCAATCATTTATCAAATTGCTTGTGTGTATTAGTAAGGTTTAGAGAATAAAACTGGAATTAGAGTAAGGAAAGTCTGTGTGGCTTTAAATAGATTAAGGTAGTCCTGGGGATGTCTCTGCAGCAGTCAGGACAATTTGGAAGCTCTCCGAGCTTTCTGGACACCCCTATCTTCAGCCACCAACAACCCAGGAATAGCCAGCTACAGAATTCTTAGATTCTCACAGGAGCTTGAACTTTCTCAGGGAAGGTGGACCCTTGCTTTCCTCCTCTTGGGAGGGCCAGAGTTGCCCCCAATCTGTTTTTGCTAATAAGACACATTTACTTTCATTTAAAAAAATCTGTGTACATTCTGTTTTGACTGCATGTATATCTGTGTGAGAAGGTCAAATCCCTGGAACTAGAGTTATAAACATTTGAGAGCTGCTATGTGGGTGCTGGGAATTGAACCAGGGTTCTCTGAAGGATCACCCAATTTTTTTTTAACCAATGAGCCATCTCTGTAGAGTTAGGTTTACTTTTTTTTTAATTCTTAAATGATTGACTGTGCATGACTGGCTTTGGAGTTGGGAATACCATATTTTTTCCCGTACTTAATTTTTTTGTTCCTTAACCTGAGTTGGCTTATGGGGACACTTGCAATATGCGTTGGCAGTGAATAGTGTTACTGCTATGGGACCAGATTCCCCTTCCTCTACTGCACACCACGGGACTGATTATAAAGTAGGGAGCTTCTGGGGTGTGGCACAGAGATACTACATGCCTGCTGACTTTGAACTGACCTTCAAAACCATTTAATTTGGCTTATGTTCCAGTGAGTATGTGCATATGTTTCATAAAAATTACGACAAAAATTTCTGGAGTTTTATACTCTATTATATTATCGAGGTCTTACCCAGTGAACTTTGCCTTTCTTTGAATGTTATAGTCTTTCCATTTCATACTTCTGAACAAAGCAAGCAGGCAGGGTATATTAACCTCTAAAACTGCATGAGCCATATAAAGCTTGGCTTTGGCTAAGAAGGCTGTTCCAGTCCTACAGAAACACTCATTTTAATGGTCAGAAACACTAGAATATGACTCAAAGGTGGAAGGGATCCAAACATAAGTTAAGGTTGCAGAATGCCAATGGCATTTTCCACTTAGAGTAAATTGGAAAGGGGACAGTTGAGACAATGTCCAGCTTGGTAAATCTGATGCAGCAGACAGCGGTTAGGATGGCGAACCTCAGTGACCTCTTCAAGGCATTGTAATCCAAAATTAACAGAAGGATATTTCCTTAAAAGGTCTTAAGAATCTCTCCCTCCCCCCTCTCCTTGTCTCTACCTCCTTCTCTTCCACTCTTTTATAGTTTTGCATATGCCTTGGCATTTCAGAATTTGGCATGAAGTCTAAAAGAAGCACCATGGTTATTTCAAGCCTTTACCATATAGGGAGATCTGTACTGTGTGTTATTTTTACACAGCTTTTTTTAATCAATAAACTTAGTTTTAGAATAGTTTTTGACTTACAGATTGAGCAGATAACATGTTGCACCTGTGTTGATACCATTATCAGCATCTTGTAGTATCAACTTATCTGTACATGTGTGTAAAAGGGATGTGCATGTGATATGTGTGTGCATATTTGTGGGTACATATGTGCAGGTATATATTCATGTGTGTAGAGATCAGAGGTTGATACTGGATGTATTCCTCCATTGCTCTTCACTTCATTTACCAAGACAGAGTCTGTTGGTGAACCTGGAGCTCTTCAAATCCAGTTGTGTAGCTAGGAGGCTAACTCTAGACATTTCCCTGTCCCTGCCTACCACTGGGATTACAGGTACACTACCGTGCCTGTCTGACTCATGTGTGAAAGACACATACTCCAGACCTTACACTTGCCTAGAAAGTCCTTTAGCTTCTGATCATCTCTCTTCCCTTCAGCCACTGTCAATACGTTATTACTAATATAGTCTGTAGATAACTTGGAAGTTCAGTGTAACCAAATTGTATGTCATCTGTCTGTCATTATAGCTTTACACAGAATTACATCACTTTTTAAACATTGTTTCTCACCTATTCCTACCAACCCTAAAATGGGTATGTAGTAATTATTTTAATATTTTTCTTGGGCTGGAGAAATGGCTCACTTGCTATTCTTGCAGAGAAGCTAGGATCAGTTCCAACGAACACATGTTGGTTCATCATCATCTGTGAGTCCAGTTCCTTGAGGATCCAATGCTGTCCTCCAGCATCTGTAGGAACCAGGCATGCAAATATACATACTTGCAGGAAAAACACTCATTCACAATTTTTTTGGTTGTTTTCAAGACAGGGTTTCTTTGTAGCTTTGGTGCCCGTCCTGGAACTAGCTTTTGTAGATCAGGCTGGCCTCGAACTCACAGAGATCTGTCTGCTTCTGCCTTTCAAATGCTGGAATTAAAGGCATGCACCACCACCGCCCTGCTTTCATTCATAAAATTATAAATAAATAAATATTTTTTTGCAGTTGAACTTTGTCCAATAATGTCACATAGATAGACTCATGCAGGAAGTGGCCATTTCACAATGGCTCTTTTCTATTGGTATTTCTTTTAGTCAGGGTTTTCTAGAGTATCAAAACTTATAGAATGAATCTCTATATAAAGGAGATGTCTTAGAATCATTGCAGGGGCGGTACTGCTAATCCAACAAATAGCTGCCTAGGGCAGAAAGTCCAAGAGTCCAGCAGTTGTTCAGTCCACAAGACTGGATGTCTCAACTGGTCTGCAGTGTACACTGGAATCCTGAAGAAGTGCACTCCAATGCCAGTGAAGGAGTGGACTTGTTAGCAAGGCCAAGTGCAATCAAGCGAGCAAAGGAAAAGGGAGCATCTTCCTCCCCTGTTCTGTATTTAGGCTGCTAGCAGAAGATGTGGGTCTTCTCACCTCAGATATCCAGATTTGCAGCAGAGCTTCCCACCTCAAATATCCAGATTATCTGTGGAGCTTCCCACTTCAAAGGCTTTGATTAAGAAAAAGATTCCCCAAAGCTGTGACCAGCCTTTTGTGTTTTTAGTTAATTCTTTATTTAGTCCAGTTGACAACTAAAAGTATCCTTTACAGAATTATGCATTTAATCGTACTCTGTTTTTTCACTAAATGAAGTTTATCAAATATTATCAATGAAAGACATTCTTTTGTACTCATTGAACCACAGTTGATTTTCCCACTTACCTGCTGAAGTCATTTTGATTGCTTCAAAGTTTGGGTGGCTGTGAATAGAGATACAAGATTTTGTACCATGTTTCAACTTAACAGAGCCAAGTTCTGAGGAGGAGGCTGTCCAGTTATTTTCCCCACATGGGATGAGTCTTGCTTCTCCTGCTAGTGTCTTCACTAAACAGAACACTCCCACTGTGGCCAAGTTAAACCTTCCAGTATTTGTTTTCATGGATAATGCATTTAGCGCCATATTAAAATGTAATGTTAAACACAGGAACATCTAGGTTATCCCATTAAAAGTGTTATGTCTCATATCTAACATTAGGATTATAATTCATTTTAATTCATCTTGAGTTAATGTAAGAAGATTGAGTGAATGTTTTTGTTTGGATTCAGTATTTTGCAAGTGAGTACTAGGTTTGGCCGTCAAGGTGTTTCAAAACAAGCAAACAAACTATCACCCAGTTTTAAAAATTCTTAACAATGTTATTATCAATGTGAGTCTTTTTCAGTTTTTCACTCTGTAAAGCACGTGTTTCCTAAAGCACACAAGACCTTCTGACCTCCGTTACATCTCCAAACAAAATTATCTCAGTGAAGAGCTGTGTCTCTCAGAGTCCCATGCTTGTGGGTGGGCACTCTCTGTGTTTGGTGTCTAAAACTACTTTACCATGAACTCATTCATTTAGAGGCTGGAGCATTCTGAGTCTGATCGGTATTTATAACAAATTGATATTTTGGCTTCTTTCTTGCTCTCATTTTTATTTGTGTGTGTGTGTGTGTGTGTGTATGTGTTTTGCCGTGTTTTATTTGCTTCTGTTGTTTTTTGAGAATTACATTCAGTATATTTTTATTATATTCTTTCCATCCCAACTCCTTCTAGATCACACTGTTACACCTCCCACCCAACTTCATGCTCTCTCTCTCTCTCAAAAAAATTTAATAAGCCACTAAAATCCACAGCACTGCATTTATGTTGGCTAACTGCCCCTGAGTAGGGGGCATGCCATGGGAGATGGTAGATATATCACTGTCATAGAGGAAAACTGTTTTCCCTGGGTAGGACTTTGTGCCCACTTTCCCACCTCCCTGCTGGGCTCCTGAATGGCTTGAGCTTACACAGGTCTTGTGCACACTGTCATAGTCTCTTTGAGTTCCATGTATATCAGCCCTGATGTGTCTAAAAAACTGATCCCTTAGAAATGTCTGCCACCTTTGGCTCTTACACTCTTTCTGCACACTCTTCTGTAACCGGAGACTGTTGGTTGGTTCATTTCCTGGCCACTCAGACCAAATAATCACACAGAAACTATAATAATTACAACACTGCTTGGCCTATTAGCTCAGGCTTCTTATTAAGTAACTTTTCTATTATAAATTAACTCATTTCTATTCATCAGTGTATCACCATGAGGTTGTGGCCTAGCGGTAACTTTGGTAAGGTTCTGACATCCTTCTTTTTTGGAAGCTTCATGACATCTTCTTGACTCCACCTACTCTGTCTCTATTTCTCTGTTCAGATTTCCTGCCTGGCTTTACTCTGTTAAGCCATTGGCCGAAACAGATTTATTCGTCAACCAATAAAAGCCACATATATACACATATGCAGAAGGACATCCCACATCATCTTCCCTTTTCTGTCTAATTAAAAAGGAAGGTTTTAACCTTAACATAGTAAAGTTACATATACAAAACAGTTATCAAGCAAGATAGATCCCTGAGCCTTCAAGAAGTGAGAGGTGTGACAGACACATCCCACTCAGGGTTGAATACTACAAGTCTTTCAGTCTCTGCACAGCATTTAGCTCTTCTTCAACATCATTTTGTCTACATGTGTTCCTTCTGTCTTCTCATGTGTACATTAGAATGTATTTGGTGATAGTCTCTAATTGAATTAAGGGGATTATGACTGTTATTGTATTGAATGTATAAGTCAAGTTGGAAAGCATTTTAATCTTAATAATGATTTCCTATCCATGTACACAAATAATTTTCCTCTGACTTAGGTTAGCTTATAATAATAATAAATAGGAAAATTAAAGCATTTTATTCTACCCTTCAACACTGATCTCAATTTATAACTGTAGTTCTTTCCTTCTTGATAAAGAACTGCTTTTAACATTTTTTTTCAAAACAGGTCTTTTTGTAAAATTTCCCTTAGTTTTGTTTGCCTTTATTTTTACTTCCTATTTGAAAGGTAGTTTTTCCAAGTTCAGATTTTTGGACTTTAATCACTTCTCTACATCATTATTCTTTCTTGATTGCATGATTTCTGGCAGGAAATGATGTAATTCTTATCCTTTT
>JAQHUG010000014.1:6941743-7042260 GCA_028555095.1 Dicrostonyx torquatus | reverse complement strand
TTTCCGCTAGTCTGTGGTCACAGGGACATTCTGGGGGTGTCTCATTGTTCCCGCTGTCCTGTGATCACAGGGACACTCCAGGGGTGTCTCATTGTTCCTGCCAGCCTGTGGTCACAGGGACACTCTGGGGATGTCTCATTGTTCCCGCTAGCTTGTGGTCACAGGGACATTCTGGGGGTGTCTCATTGTTCCTGCCAGCCTGTGGTCACAGGGACACTCCGGGGGTGTCTCATTGTTCCTCCCAGCCTGTGGTCACAGGGACACTCTGGGGATGGCATATCCTAGTTCAGTCTTCTCTTTGTTCACGAGGGCAGCAGGTAGCGTGCAGGCTTGAGGACAGCAAGTGTTACTCTGCGTCCCCACCTCTCAGTCTTTCGGACTTTTAAAAAATATCAGCTACTTAGTACCACTGGGAAGGGAAGCTTTGCTAAAACTGGAGTGCCACCTTGCATCCATTATAAAAGCAGAAAGACATAGTCATTTAACATGTACCATTTGCAAACTAACCTCAGTGCAGTCATAGGTAATGTTCAAAATATTTTTAAAATAGCCTGTGAGTTTGATCTAATCATTGAAAGGTCAATGAAACAGACATTTTCTATGCAAAGAAAATTATTTAAAGCCACAAAGTGATATGTTCTTTATACATCTAAATATTTAACTGATTTTTCAAATAAAATATTCTAAAAAAATAAAACATTTTCACTTATTATCCAAATTTGTTGGCCATAAATCAACATACAACCTAATTTGTTGATCTGTGCCATAATATAAAGTACTACAAAAATAAAATAGTGCCAAAATGTGTTAGTTTGAGGTTTCTATCTACAGAATTGCTATTTTCAGAATCTGTTAGATTTCTTCAGTGGAATTGATAGACTTATGAATGTATAAGCTGTAAACATTTTACGTGTAATTCAAGATTCCACGGATAAGTTTCTTTAAATGTATTGTGAGTCACCTGTAACATAGCTATAAGAATATGAAGAGTAATCATGTAGCTTTTACTGAACTTTTAAAATACTGATAGTATGTTTTCATTAAGGGTACCTTTACCTGCATGGAAGATGACTTCTCTTAGCATTATTACTAGAATAATACTTACTTTCTCAAAGAAATGACATGTCTACTTATTGCAACGCACAGTGATTTTATAAGCTGCCTATAAGAGTACAAGGAGAGAGATAAAGACAAGGGATGCTACCTACAACTAGGCTGACTAGCAGGGATCCAGATTAGGAAGGAAAATACAGCCTAGGGGTCCGGTGATGAGCACCTGTGCTGCAGAGTGCAGGAGGCAGGTAAAGAGCAGAAGTGAAAAGGTGGCAGTGTGGTCTCATTAGCAGCTGGACATTCACTGCAACGTACTCATAGTCGATGGTAGAACTGGAGGATTCCACTCAGAACATCCAAGAGATGGGTCCTCTGAGGGCACAGGGATGTACCCGGTTAGCAAGAGAAGGGGATTGCCACATTTGGAAACACTTTAATTGATTGGTAGGTTCCAATCCCCCCTCCTGGTTTTTTCCTTCTTTCCTCCCTCCCACTTCTACCTCCCCCAGAATTAAAAAGACAAAGTTCAGGAATTTTGTATGCACAGTGAGCTTGTGAGTTTGAAAATTGCCCATTTTACAGGTTGAAACTTTAATTTGGTTTAAAGTATTGTTCAGCCTTATTTAGAAATTATCCTGAAGTGCATAGTCTAAGGTGTTACATATGTTTTACATAGAGTTGGAGGGTAAGTGGAGGTGTGAATGAAATGTGCTTAGTTAGGGTTTGCTATTGCTGTGAAGAGACACCATGACCACAGCAACTCTGTAAAGAAAACACTGAATTGAGGGGACTTGTTTACAGTTCAGAGATTCAGTTCGTCACGGCAGGCAGCATCACGGTGTCCAGGCAGCTGTGGTGATAGAAACGAGAATCCTATATTTTGACTGAGAAGCAACAGGAAATTGACTGTCACAGACTGAAGCTTGAGAAAAATATGACCTCAAAGCCTACCCCTATAGAGACACACTTCCAATAGGAGGTGCGGCCCAGATTAAAGGTCTGCCCTCCAGCCTCAAGGTCTAGTGTTTGTCATCCAGCTTCCTCCAACAAGACCACAATTTCTGATAGTGCTGCTCTCTATTAGCTTATGGGAATCAAATACATTCAAACGACCACAGAGGCTCAGGGGCTACCCATCTTCCTAGTGACGGTGAGTTAGTTTCTACTTCCTCAACCATTGAGATTGGCAGAGACTGAAAGTACCATTGGATCTGTCCTTCAGCCTTGTTATTCTTCATGGGTTTTCATTACTGATCGCTCTTCTTGTTCAAGCACTTGGCCTATTCTCATATTTTCTGAATAACAGAGGATACTATGGAAACAAAAGCAAACATTTTATTCAGCTCCTGGGCTCCACCAGAGCCTGCATTGAGAACATAGAGTGGATTAAGAGAGAGTTTCTGTTTCTCAGTTGCTCAGAATCTGATCCCAAGATTCTTTACTTAACCATTCCCTGTTGTGTGATGTTTTACTCTTTTGGCTTTTTGAGGGGGACCTGCCACCCAGCTCCTAAATAAGTCACGCACACATGGAGACTTATCATAACTTAGGAATGCCCGGCCTAAGCTTGGCTTGTTTCTTGCCAACTTTTCTTAATTTAAAATTATCCCAACTACCTTTTGCCTCTGAGCTTTTACTTCTCCTATTTCTGTGTGCCTTACTTTCCTTCTCACTCCGTGGCTGGCTGTGTAGCTGGGTGGTTGGCCCCTGGTGTCCTCCTCCCCTTGTTCTGTTTCTCTTCTTTCTTCTCCACCAAATTTCTCCTGTTTATCCTCTCTGCCTGCCAGCCCTACCTATCCTTGCTTCTCCTCGCTCTTGGCTGTTCAGCGCTTTAATAGACCATCAGGTGTTTTAGACAGGGAAAGAATCACAGCTTCACAGAGTTAAACAAATAATTATAAACAAAAGTCATGCACCTGAAAATAATACTTCCCCTAATCTCTGTGAGCATCTTCGTGGCCATCTGGTTGGCATACTCCTTTAGTAATACGTCCAAACCCTCTCATAAAGGCTGGACCTTTTGTCTTCTTGCTTTTGGTAACAAACTCAGACACTGTTGTTCCATTGCCTGCATGAGTGCATTCAGAGTGATGTTCCAAGAAATTCCTTTGCTAGTTGATAATATTATCAAATGTATTCCCAGATCAATAGTCTGAAAGAACTCCCAGCGCTTCCAGCATCTCCAAATCATTAGGTTTTGGTTTGCGTGTTTATTTACCTCCCACATTCACAGGCTTCTTTCTTCATCTCTTAGGCTGTAACTTCACTGACTGTCTCTGTCTGGCTTACAGGCTATACTTCTAAATTGCCCTCTGTTTTCACTAACATGTCTCTCATAATGGAAGCCCCTGAAACATGATCTGCCTACAATCCAGCCCCACTTTCTGACAGTTTTTAGTTTTTCTGATAGTCTTTATTTCACCATGTAGACAATGCATTTTGACTATATCACACCATGTCCCTCCTGCAACTCTTCCCGGCCTCCAACATATCTCCTCCTAACTTCATATCATTTTTCACTCCTTAAACCAATCGAGTCCCGTTAGTGCTCCCCATGCTCACAAGTGTCAGACCATCCCCTGCAGAGTGGACAACTTACCAGAAGCCATACTAACCAATAACAGCAACAAGAGCCAAATAACTCACCCTCCTCTCCTAGCCTCACCCGCCAGTTTCTCTGTGGCTGCAGTCGGGCCTCATCTGCCCTTCCCTCATTCATTCTGGAATGTTGGCTGGCTTTATCTTGTGCAGATCTTAAGCAGGTTAACACACTGCTGTGGGTTCAGAAGTGTCCATCAGCCAGGCGGTGGTGTTGCACGCCTTTAATCCCAGCATTCAGGAGGCAGAGGCAGAGGCAGGCGGATCTTTGTGAGTTTGAGACCAGCCTGGGCTACAAGAGCTAGTTCCAGGACAGGCTCCAAAGCTACAGAGAAACCCTGTCTCGAAAAAAACCAAAAAAGAAAAAAAAAAAAAGAAGTGTCCATCAGACAGTGATTGACAGCATTGTAGCATTGGACCCCAATCTCTGGCTCTTCCAAAGCCTCTATGTGCATGTGTTCTGGGGTGTTCCCTGAGCCTTACTCCCCATCTGTTTCTAGTTCTGTCCTTTTCCTACCAGTTTGTGTTTCTGATGGTGGTTAGCCTAGAGTTTATACCTAAAAATGAAGACTGATCAAGATGCTCTCAACTTTTTTCCCTTTAGATCATAATCTGACATCTATATACACAACTTTAGATACCACTGAGGTTTTTTTCAACTATTTTCTGTGTTGCGGCTGAACTCAGGGTCTCATAATTCTTAGCCAGTATTTGTCACTAAGCTGTTGTGACATTTTTATCTTTTTTTTTTTTTTTTTTCGAGACAGGGTTTCTCTGTGGCTTTGGAGCCTGTCCTGGAACTAGCTCTTGTAGATCAGGCTGGTCTCAAACTCAAAAAGATCTGCCTGTCTCTGCCTCCCGAGTGCTGGGATTAAAGGCGTGCGCCACCACCGCCCAGCTATTGTGACATTTTTAAACCATATGCCTGTTGTGGACCTACGTTGATCCTTCTGAGGTGCTCTGCAGACATTTGGCATTAGTATTGTTAGCCCCCAATACTTCATCCCCTTGATTTAATTCTTTCACTGCTACTCCCAAAGCCAAACAAGCTTGATCATTGGCCTTGCACTGGCCCCACCTCCTCGCTCTCCTCTTGTCCCGGTTGATAGTTTTCCCCCCACCTGATTTTTTGCCTTTAAGAACTGATCACCCTCCTCGGTCTTCATTTTCTCAGGATAAACTTTGCTCAGAATAAATGCTCAATAAACATTTGATGAGAGTGGTACATCACTATTGTTGTCTGATATTAACTACTCATGAAGAAACAGTGAACCTAATTAAAACCAGCAAAATAGGAATCTCAGTGGCATTCAGTTTTTTTTCTACCCCTAAGAAAAGCACAGCATTTAAACCACCTGAAATAGAAAAACCGTTAGAAAAACAATGTCGTTCTTTGAGCCTCTGCAGTATATAAACTTGGCAAAAATCTGTTCAAGCCACATCTCTAATTAAAATGTTTAGCTGCCAAATAATGTGTTCCGGTTAAAGTCACATTAGTATTATGGGGTGCTTGGTGCGTGGTAGCACAGACTTCCACTTTGCTGCCTAGTTTCTTGTGGGAAATCCTGTGGAGAAGCATGCCGCCTGCCCGTTGTTGGTTTTTACCTTAGAAAGGCAAAGTGTCAGAGATTCTGAATGATTCTCTTCTTAAACAAGAGATATCAGTTCAATGTTTCTCCTCGGTGTCTCACTGAGTTATATGGGGGAACGACTATAACTGTTAAATTGATTTACCAGATGAAATGTTGTATTTTATATTTAGCTGATTAAATTGTAAGAGACTGGAATTATGTCATATACCATAAAAATCTTATATAAGAGCAAAAACAATCTTAATTAACTATATTTTAAGACTAATTAGAGATTTTTAGCCGACTCTCCCTCCTTTTTTATTTACAATGAAACAGAAAGGGAGATTAAAAATAGGCATCTTGAAACCTGGGTGTGGGGTGCACACTGTTAGTCCCAACAGTCTGAGGGCAGAGGCAGCCAGCTCTCTGTGGGATCTAGACCAGCTTGGTCTACACTGTGAGTTCCAGGACAGCCAGGGCTGTGTAGACACCCTGTATCCAAGCAAAACAAAGCACTTTTAAAAAATTCCAAGTGGTAGTGGCGCATACCTTTGATCCCAGCACTTGGAGGCAGAGGCAGATGGCTCTCAGTGATCTGGAAGCCAGTGTGGTCTACAGTGCTAGTTTCAGGACAGCCAGGACTGTTGCACAGAGAAACCCTGTCCCAAAAAACTGAAGAAAAAAGTAGAAATCATAAGAGTATATGGCTTAATAATTTAATATTTCAGATGGAATCTCTAAGAGGAAAACATAAATATTGCACTCAAGTTTTGGAAATTGTTTGCTTGTCATGCTTACTTAATTATTTAAAAAGTGTTATTAGTATTTTGAAGTTAATTCACAGGATGATTCAAAAGAAAAAATACACATTTTTCCTTTTTGTATGATTTTGTGAATAAGCAAATATACTAATAAAACAGTTGTTCTTTGTAGAACATTAAATATTATAAAATGATAAGTAGTAATTTTAAGTAAATTGTTATCCTTTTGCTAAGCGTTGAGTATGTCACTAATTATTCTCTTACTATCCTGGTTTGTTATGTAAAAATCAGACAATAAGTGCACAGTAGAATAGACCCAGACTTATCCAGAACCATATTCTACAGTCACCAGACTCCTAAAACAGAGCCTGCCCTGGAATACTCCACTCAGCATGACTGGTTCCTAATGGCTTCTGTACCAGATTACCACAAACCTATGTGGTAATAGAACACACTGATTATCTACCAGTTATAGATGTCAGAGTCTGGAAGGAGTCTCCCTGGGCTAACATCATGTCAACAGGACTGTGCACCTGTGTAGAGTCTCCAGCGAGCACCTTTGCCTGCATTTCCAGCTTCTGAAGGCTGCCTGCAGTTTCTGATGTAGACCCCACCGTCAAAGATAGCCGTGACCGGTCTGTCCCACTGTTTCTCAAGCTGTATCATCTGACAGACACTGGCTCTCTTTCATAGTTGGAGAGGGAAACTGAATGACAGCTGCAGGTTCACTTTGAGCCAGAGAATCTTCTAGCAAACTTAAATTCATCTTTACCTTTAATTCACCGTTTACTATGTAGTACAGCATTCGGGCAACTCTCTGAACCCTTCGTTTCCTCAGATTCTTCCAACTGCCTCTCTACTGAATGTGTAGGCATCCTCCTTACCGCTCTCCCTTAAATAATACACTATAACAAATATCACTCCCCCTTACCGCTATCCCTTAAATAATACACACTTAACAGATGCCACGCACAATCGCCTTTCTGCGCTCTGTGTGCTACCATACAGTTACTGAGCTGCTTCTGGCTAGGGGCTGGAGGTTGAAACACACAAGCTCACAGAGACAGACAGAGAGGGAGACAGCACAAGAGAGACAGCGACAAGGACCTCTTGTCACCGGTAAAAAGCCCCTTATTCAGTAGCACTATGGAGGCTTAATTACCCAACAGTCAGGAGGGCCAACAGGTAAAAACCTTATCCTCTGATCCTCTAGGCAAGGCAACACATGCTCATGAAGCAGAGCTGTTAAACAACTTTGACACAGCTTTTAGTAACTCAAACAGAAGGAAAGTAAAGATCGCTAGCAGGGAAGAGCAGCTGGAGGCCAGGACTCCAAATGGTCCCAACAAACAGATATCACTCCTCCTTACTGCTATCCCTTAAATAATACACTATAACAGATATCACTGTACCAATTACATCTTGTCAGTCATTAGGAGTAATCTGAGATGTAGACAAATACATAAACATCTACCTATGTCATAGTTTTAAGTGGAAAGCAAAGTAAGTGGGAATGTATTCAAGAATATATAAGTTCTTGAAATAGGACACACAGTATATTATTATATGAACACAATCATAATTTGATTCTCATTTTCATAACTTTTTACATCCAGACACAAAAGTCATGTTATTAGAGTGTGTTAATTGGTCCTTTGTAAGCATCGAAAACACATTATTTGTATAACCAGAAGAAAGTAATAAATATTATGAAATGAAGACTTCAGAAGAATCACCATGAGTTGTGTTAGTGAGAAAGGTTTACCAACAGATTCTGAAACAGAATAATTCTCTGTTACAAAGAAAACATTGTTAGTATATTTGCAATAAGAGGGCAGAAAGACATGTGCTATAGAATTTCTATAGGAAATGGCACTTGCCTATGACCACAAGCCTGGCTAGTTATCGGAAGTCAGACTTCCGCCAAATGATTTTTAAAGAAATTTTTGTATGAATTTCATATTTTAAATGGTTATCATTGGAAATAAACTGACTCATAACATTAAAGATTTATATCATCCAAGCCAAGAGAGTTACAAGTGGTGGCGATATTGAATATTTATCCCAGAATTGTTAGTGTAAAGAGCATTCATAAGCTAGGACTAAACGTTGATTGAGGACTGGAGAGATACTGGATGTTAATGCTGTCTGTTCTTCCAGAAAATCTAGACGCAAGTCCCAGCATCCACATGGTCGTTTGCAGCATCTGAAACTCCAGTTCCAAGGGCCTGTTTTTTTCTTCTGACCTCTATGGGCTACTCATTCATAGTGGTGCACAGATAAACATGCAGGAAAAACACCTATACATATAAAATAATTTCCTGATTTTGGTTCTCATATGCAGCCTCCCTGAGTATATTCTGCACCACTGAGTAGGAGAACAAGAATTTAAAATGCCTTTCAGTCCTAAAGCTTGGTTCAGACGCTGTGCAGGACTCTTAAAGGAGATAAGAGAAAGACCATAGGGCCCATTCTGCGTAGCTCCTTTTGTTTCCAGCCCAGGGCCTTGCACGTCACTTGGGCGTGCAAAGTTTCCTCTTAGCCGGCATTCACACTAACATCTTCAGTTTGTTCATTGAGATGTTCTAGAGGACACACAGGGAGTAGAGCTGAAAAGTGGTTAGCGCACCTGGCCATGCTGTAGCCATCAAGAAGATCTCCAAAATTAGTCATCTCCTCTGACCTTGGAGGGTTAGCAAGTGAATAGCTGGAAATCCTCAGCCTTTAGGGAGCTCAGAGTGTTGAAAGTGACAGCACCTCTAAGGGGAAAGTAGCAGGTCATCCGTCCTCCGGTCTACCTGTTTGTATCAGTTTTGGACAGAGTGTGTAGACTTTTGTGGAGACTGCCTGAAAGCCACCTGCCACTGCATTCTCCTGCTCACCCCTGGGGACTTAAAAGTACTGAGAGCCAGACAGAAGCTTTTGCTAGGACCACAGAATAGACCTTTCCTCGTGAAGATTGTGTTACAGATTTTTAAAAAAATAAGTTTATGTTGCAGTTTCTGGTGTATCCATGATTTCTAGTTTTTAGAAAGTCATGTATTTTCTAGATTGACAAAGGTAAAAGATATGTGTGTGTGTGTGTGTGTGTGTGTGTGTGGTGTCAAATCTCCTTTTGAAACTTGATAATTGTGTCCTTCTATACATCCCCTCCAACCAAAAGAAGAAGTTGGCTAGTCTTGCTTTCTTTATAAATATCAGTGGTATTTGTACAATTAGCCTTGTGTGAAATCTGAGGTATCTGACCTAGCAGAACAGACAGTGGAATCCTGAAACCAGAGGCTCAGGAGGACAGAGGATTATGGGGCAACAGATACAAAGCCACAGCACGGTAGGGGGGACATCTGTGGGTGTTCCTCTACATAAAGAGTGACTATAATTAATAGTGTTGTATTGTATAATTCAAAATAGCTAGCAGAGGGAATCTGGAATGTTCTTATCCCAATAATACCATGTGCTTGAGATGATGGCTGACCGAATCTTTCTGAATTGATGAATATGCAACATATAAAGGTCCAAAATCATCATACTCTTCTCTGTAAATGCAGTTATAACCTGTCAATAAAAAACTGAGATAGAAATACTGGTAGCATTAGGATATTTAAGGAACAATTTCCAAAAATAAATTTTCAAGGGCTCCCTATAACACTCCTCAACTTTTGGTCACCTCTCCTTTCTTGCCCAACTTTTCCACATCCTCTCTGATTGTCTCCCACAGTCCTCACCATCGCCTTTCCTCACCCCAGAGTGGTGCAGTTACTGACAGCCACCACTTACTAACTGCCCCTCTTGGAGCTTCTTACACTACTGACTGTTTGTCCGAGATAGTTCCTCATCATGAAGAGAACCCTGTGCATTGTGGGATGACTGACGTGCCCATACCTTCTGACACTAGTGCTGGTATCATCTTCCCGTGCTGATGACCAACGACGTCTCAAACAATGCCACATGTCTTTGGAGGCATATCTTCTCTGATTTAGAATCAATATCTTGTCTTATATGAGACACTATTCCATTCAAATCTCTATTTATTGCAACTTATAAAGGAGTCTCTTGATCAGAGTTGAGCCGCTGATGCCAAGGAAGTGATGGATAAAAGGGAGAAGGGTTGATGGAACTGATTGACAATGCTGTTTACAAGAAAGGGATCAGGGTAAAGGGGCTGTGGAGATACCCAGAAAATGGCAAGAGCAAGAAGCCATTCATTACAGGAATGAAGGAGAAAGGACGATTGATTCTTAGCTCTAAAGTCGTGGATCAGTGACAGGGAGGAAGGGAAGGCTGGATGGACAAAGCTGAGGTCACTCATAAGCATCCTCTGTCCCACTCCACAACCTCATGAAGCAACAAGCCAGCTCTTTTGGTCCCTCTTGACAGTGTTTAATCCAGTAGGTTTTGCCAAAAGTTGTGAATAGATCTCAGCCTGAAAAAAAAAAACTCACTGTTTTTCTGAGTATGTCCTAAGCAAAACAGAAAGGGTGCCAGTACAGTAATATTTGAGGACTCATACTCCCTCATTTCTATAATGTCAATATTGTCAAGCACAGTATCAAATACATGACACAAAATGGAAGAACCTTGCTTTATTTTTATATCTGAGAACTGTGGTAGTTCTCGGTTCAAGTTGATAGCTACAGGGAAGAGAACAAGAGAACAGAAAAGTATGGACCCTTCATGTCTTACAGTGGTGTGGGGGTGCTCTGAATTCTACTGCTGCTATTCTTTCAGAGGAGAGATTTTCATTGATCAGAAACTTCAGGAACATGGTATCTCCTGTGGGTGATCACCAGCACTTTACGGAAGCTATCTTCAAATTTTTATGATGTTCCACTGTAAGGAAAAGATGAGTACCTAGCAAGGTTAGGATAGGGTAGGGTGCTTGGACACAGGCCTGACTTCATCCCATCACCCCTGTAATGCTGGACCAGTTACCCACCCTCTGTAGTTTATCTTCCTCATCAGCACTACCACATTTTAGATAAAGTATATACCATATGCATGTTTTAAGTATGAGTAAGTTAGTATTGATAAAGCACTTAGGGTTGTATTGCAATATAGAAACTACCATAAAATGTTAGTTATCATCAGAAACAGCCTTATGATTATATCACCACCTCCATCATCACAGATAATGGACTTCAACTACACAAAGATGGGCCCAATGCTTCCATTCTTCTAACATAATTATTAAAATTATAATAAATGATAACCATATAGATTCATTATTTGGAATAATGTAGCCAAAGACATAGTAGTATGCATATGGGTAATGTGAGCTTGTGTTTTCAAACATATACCCTAACTCCAAACTGTCAATTCCACCTTGGTCAGCTTTCTTTTTCTTGCCTGGGTACTGGGGGCATGGAAAGGGTTATTCAAAGGGATTCTAGTTCACTTGTTCATGTTGTGTTATTGTGTTGAGTATGTTTTCCCAGAGTTTTAGGTTAGAAGCTACTGACAAAGAAATATCTCAGGAGTCAGAATTAGGCATAAATTATGCTCTGTGGAGGTGTCTTCTTATTGCCAGGGTCAGGTCAGAGTCTCCAACCTCACATTAAGTTACTGTTTTAGTGGTTATTGAATTTCAGGCTTGAGAGAATGAGGAGGCCAGCCAGTGACGTCTAATAAATCTTATTCAGACCTACCCGTAATTAGTGATTAAACCTCCCATTAACAATTATGGTTGCACTAGATAAAAGTTGAGTAGAAGAGTAATTTTTGCTTCCATTTTACATTCATGTTGAGAAGTATAAAACTTACGTTATAAAATGATTATTATATCTGTCTGTTTGTTGAATTCAGAGTCAACACCTTATTTACATGGTTGGCATGGTTGGGTTTTTTAATTTGAGAAGAATGGACCAGGAGAAAATAGACTTTCTTTTTTTTTTAAGTTTAGATACAGGAGCAATTGGCTCTTTATTTTTTAATTTTTATCTATTTTCTTTGTCTCAATTCCCAGCCTCAGAGCCCAACTTGAAGGTGCGGTCCAGGTTAAAACAGAAAGTGGCAGAGAGGAGAAGCAGCCCCTTACTCAGGCGGAAGGATGGAAATGTTGTCACTTCATTCAAGAAGAGAGTGTTTGAGGTGACAGGTAATTGAGGACCGGGTAGTCATACACTAACACTTGTGGGTCATAGGAATTTTTTAAGTTTAGAATAAATATGCCTGTTCATTAATAAAACTTACTGTGAAAACTATTTCTTGAAAGGCAATTTCTTTGAAAGCTCACCAATAGTTCAGTCAACCTTGTTCTGCCTTCACCAGTTGTGTAATGCAGGAAATTAAAGGGGGAGAAACCACCTCCATGTCAATCAAGGCAGAGCTAAGCAACACTAGCGCTTGCCGTGCGCTTTTTAGAAAAGGGAAATCCACTGGGAAAATGCCCACCAGTAGACTATAGCTTTGAATGAAATCCGATCAGAAATGTGCAGAGGGAGGTTCAAGAGAAGCATGTCCCTCCCCTACTCAGACATGAAGGTAGGAAATACATCTGGGAAAATTAAACTATGTGGAACACCAAAACCTTGACTTTTCAACAAATTTACAGAACTCATAAATGACTTTATGTGTTTACTAGTGACCTGGGACTCGTGGCAGGAGGGGGAAATGCTGCTTTTTATGGAGGGGAAAAGACTGTCATTTTCACTGGTCTCAAATGCAAGAGTTCATATTTTTTTTAACTGCCTGGTTAGAAGTGGGGTGAACAGGTTAGGAAATTCAACATGATGTCTTACAAAACCCCTCTCCCCATTGTAACTGTTTTGAAATTAGAGAAGTCCCTACAACTACAAGAACCCAAAAGGCCAACCACAGTGATATTGGCTACTGCTTCTTAAAACACGGGAACCTGAAGGGCTACACAGGATAAACCGACGGATTTTTCCTGGGTGCTCAGAACAGTGTCGTGTGCCTGGGCAGAGTGCAGGGAAAGAGGATCTGATGAAACTCTGTCCTCTTTCCTGAGGAGCCTGCGACTCTTGCAGTACAGGCAGATGGTGTAGGCGCTCTCAGATCAGACCTCACCCTTCACGTGTTTTTAAAAACTTTGACAGATTTTATTTCAGTTTGTAAAACAAACCTCAGTCTCCTCTATTCACAGTAGATAGGTATTGTTATGTAAAAACAGTATTAGTGGTTATACTTTTAAATCTTTTTCCGTGGGGGAGATGAGAAATTTTGAAGAAATGAACGGTAAATTATTTTTAATATTTATATAATTACAAATTTATAGTAATTAAATTATTAATTTAAAATTATAGATTTTCCCCCTTAATTTTATGGGATAAAAATTAGGAAACATTCCTCTTTATCCCATGAAACAGGTGAAATGTGCCTGCCTTGTGTGGTTGCTACTTTCATACACTTCCAGCCTGTGAGCTGGTCCCGGCAGATCCTCTGATGACATTTTGTTTGTTACGTCTTATTTTAAATGAGTACTTTCCACTGAATCAAAGTGTATTTGGAGGACCTGAACTTCAGCACAGGGTGTCTGCCTTGGTGCCCTTCCCATTTCTCAGTGGACTTCCACCTAATTTGGAAGATAGTGTTTTAGTGCCCAGCTTGAGGCTGCCACAGTGCCATAGCCATTAAACTGGCATTTCTGCTACTCTCTTCTCTACCTTTTTTCTTTGAAGCGTCTGCTCCTTTTTTCTCTTTCTCCTCTTCATAATAATGTGTAAGAGCAAACTGCCACTTAGCACAGTTTTCAAATTCAAGTTTTTCTACCGCTCTTCCTCCAGGAAGTTGTCTTCTTTGAAGATTTTGTGACCTGGCTCAGCCCGGTGCCTGCTGTGGTCTTTCCTCTTCTGCAGTGCTCCGTGTTCACCAGATATTTATTATTCTCCAAGTACAGGTCCAGAGTCATCCCTTCTCCTAGGTTTCCCCAGTTCATCCACAAAGCACTCACCACTTGTTCTCAGTTCCTCCCAGTTTGTGGGGTAGCCTCCTGTTACTGTAGTTGATACGCAGCAATCACAGGGGGTTCTATACAGCAACACACGTTTGTTCTGATAGCACACTAAGTAAGATCATTTAAGATGGTAAAGTCAGAAGAATGTTTAAGTATATAGTGGTTTTTAAAATGTGGGAATGAAATATTGGTGAGAAGTCACAGCCATCCTGGTAATGTCAGAGTCAGGAAAAGAAGCATCTGTAAGAATTTCTAAGTGTGTTTCAAAATAAAATTTAAAAAAAAGCTATGTGTCTGTAGTAATGCATACATGTGGTAATGCATGTCTGTTTATAATGCGAGCGGTAGGGGGACAGAGGAGGTCAAGAGTTTGAGCCCTCCTAGACTGGATGGTGTGACCCTGCTTCAAAGAAAAATATGCAGAAAGAGAGCAAGAAGATACATTTTACAAGGCAGTGTTGGAAACAACCAGATTAATCACAATGTTATCAAAATATATGGACAGAAAGGCATTGAGCATATGGGACAGAGCATTTTGTAGTACCAGTAATTTGCTCAAATGCCATAATAAACCAATGTCAGGACCAGAGAATTCATTCACCAATTCCCCATCCTTCCAATCACACCATGCTTTAGAGTAAAGCAATATTTAGGGCAGAGAGTTAAGAGCTGAAAGTTATTTTGATGGAGGTCAAGAAAATACTGTTTGGAACTTCAGGGCTCCTGATCAATGCGGGACAGATGGCACATAACTAAATTTCCTGGTAGCGTTAGTGAGGCCAGTGAGTGAGGTTGGCAGAAGACATGGAGTGTGCAAAGCACAATGTGGGAAAGTGTGTGTTTGTGCAGAGAGGAAGCGACTTAGCTGACCAAGAGCAGAAAGGGCAAGAGTGGGGAATAGATGGTGAAAACGTTCTGTCAGATTCTTCTGGAAAGAATTTTAAAGAAAATCCTTAGAAACTACTCTGGTGATTCTGAACACTAAGAGTTTATGCCACAGTTTAAGAGAAGGTAATAAATAATTAAACTGGAATGGCAGTCGTCAGACATGTATGAGATTCAATGAAGAGGGAGATAGAAGGGCTGGTGGCTCAGGTGAAAGAATGAGGATGACTCTGAGGTTGGGGGTGAAATGCAAGCACACATTGAATATTAAAATATGATGTGATCTCTACACATGTATGTGGGCATTAAATATACCCAAAATTCTGGCCTGGAGAGATGGCTCAGTGATTATAAGAGGACTTGGTGCTCTTCTAGAGGGTTCCTGATTCTTCTTACCATTTGGTGCAGCTTACAACTGCCTGTAACACTAACTGAGGGTGGGGGGGGCTGACTCCTCCTTCTGGCCTCTCTAGTGTCTTACACACACACACACACACACACAGAGAGAGAGAGAGAGAGAGAGAGAGAGAGAGAGAGAGAGAGTCAAAATAAAATAAATCATTGAAAAATCCAACATTCCAAAGGAAGTCAGACTAAAATTTTTGAATGTTACACAAGAAATACTACATCCTTGAAAGTAATGTGCCCAAAGATAGCATTCAGCTTCAAAGCAGACACAGAGACAGTACAGTTGCAAACTTAGGTGCACGTCCTTGTGCAGAGATTGATGGGAGGAAAAGGAGATCATGAACATAGAGGAAGGCATGGGAGTCTGGGATTGCTTTGTTAAAGCAGTCAACTTTGGTGGTGTTTGAAAGAAAGGGTGGTTGTCTGTGAGAAAACCCTGGCAGGAGAGAAAGAGCTGATCTCGAGGGAACAGGTCTACTCAAGGACTACTACCTTCTGTCAGATGTGGGGGACAATCTCAAGAGTAGGACTATCTCAGTCTAGAAGGGCATGAGGATTTTGAGGAACCCATGGAACCATGTATGGAAGCAGTAAAAGGGGAGGGTAGAATTATGGGTAAAAATAAATGTGCTGTCACTGGAGGAGGGAGAGGAATGAAAACCATGGCTTGGAAAAGCTTAGGACGAGTTCCAGCAGCGGAGTGTAGTCATGGCAGGAAGGAAAATGTGCAGGTGGGAATGAGGTCCATCTCTCAGTCCCTGAAGAGAGAGAGAGACCATGCCATTGAGCAGAGCGGGGTTGGCACAGTGTGGATGAGGCCCTTAGCAAACACCAAAAGTGACTGCAGAGGGTGGTGAGGATAATTCTCCCAGGTTCAGTACAATAATTTGGGCAGCTCAAATTTTAGGAATTGGAATTTTCATTTTTTAATTATATTTTTTTAAAAAACACATTAGTTTCTTTACATGTTGGGGCCCATATGAATTTTTTATCTGAAGATTATCAAGTAGTCTATATTGTTTTCAAATTTTTGCCGCAAGGAATTTCTTATCCATTGGTATTTAAATATGTACACTACTAAACTGGCAACATTTCATCTTCCAGAAATTCAATGGGGGTAAAATTAAAGGCAGCTGACATTTTATAAGGTCATCAATGAAATGTATAAACCTTAGTTTCTATTTATTTTTCCTCAGACAATTTGACTGGCATATACTATAATAAGATACACTCTTAGTGTATCAAATAAAGATCAATATATAGTTCAGCATCAGGACCACTTGCCCTGGATTTCTCCGATGTGTTAACAGCTGGCTTTTACCCCATGTGCCAATGTATTATCTCTATCACCGTATGCTGTTATGATAGCATCAGAGCAGGGAAAAGACTGTGTCTTTCTTGTTTCAGCAATGGCTTCTGTGACCTTTAATAGCTCTCTACCTTTGATAGAAACTGTCAATGCCGTGTAGCACTTTCAACAGTTCTAAACAAAGCGGGGAGAAATAGAAGACTTTAGAAACAGTCCAAGCATGTCCTCCCTCCTTTTTGTATAATGCCTGTCATTCACACACCCTGTCTGGCACTACGTATTGTAGCCAGCAGAGCTGATCTTTGTGTGTTGTTCACGAATGCATGTGTATTTCCCTATGTCACATCCTGCCTGGTACTATGTATTATGCCAGCGGAGCTCATCTTTGCATGTCATTCACGAATGCATGTGTGTTTCCCCATGTTTTTCAGAGTCCTCGGTCAGTAGCAGCTCTCCAGGGTCTGGTCCCAGCTCACCAAACAATGGGCCTGCCGGAAATGTCTCCGAAAATGAGGCTTCAGTTATGCCTCCCACACCTCTCCCTGAGGTAAGGCCCCTCTCTTCTACTTCTGGAAACTGGTTCTATGATACAGTGTTACCTGAGTCCAGGCCTCCTCACTTTCAAACATTACAAATTTATAAACAGAGCCCAAGTATTTCTCGCTATGAAGAAAGATTATCTGTCTTTTTTACTATGCCTCATATTGATGATAGTTTTATATGTGGATTTGAATAAACCTGATTATATTTAGAGATGTTTTGATGGCATCCATGTTGGAGAAACACTGCCACGCAAGCCAACATTTCTCCTTTCCAGGCTATGCTTCTTCTGTATTGCTCGATGATGCATGGATTTGTCATCCTGCCTGAGTGTTTGTTTTTCTAGTAGGACTGCATCCATAAAGATCCAACAAAGTCCATGTAGGCCTCTCACACTAACTGCTAACAGGGTAGGTTTTATTCATTTGACCTCAAGTGTAATAGAAGACAATTGATGTCTGTATTATGATTGAGGAGCTAGAGCTCCACCAAGCAAGCACTTTTTAGTATTTACTACATGATTGGATTTTGCCTAGTGGTATGCATATACCACTTTATTCACGAATAAAAATGGGAACTCCATAACCAAAAGTGACTTAGTATAGAAGATTGTTTTGAAATATTATCATTTGTTATAGTCAATGACAGACAGTGCTAAGAAGAAAGTGGCTGTCAGGAAGAGTTACTGTGCCTGCTTTTTTAGACGGTGCTGAGTTAGCAGTCTGAATAGCAGTGTTAATGGAACTACTTTGAACAGACTGGTCAGAGATGGAAGTCCTAGATTTTTTCTTCTGTGCATCATGCTGCCTTCTTCCTATCCATCCTCTGTGCAGAGAGAGCTGCTGTGATTTGCTCTTGCATGGAACTGTTACTTGCCTCTCCTCTTGTAGTTTATAGTCTTGGTACTTTGAGACTAAGGACAGTGATCAAATCTCTCATTCATTGAGTTGTATCTGTAGTGTTCATGCCATTGAGTTCTCCACACTCCACCAAAAAGCCTCTGCCTGCTGGGAATCACTGTACTGTCTCCTGATGGAACCCAATGATTTTTAACAATCGTCCTCACTGACAGAAATGTCCTCCAGTCAAGAGTTCCATACATGTCACATGAAAACACAAACACATTGGCACACACGTTGACTACTAGACTTTATGAAATCATTAGGTGGAAATTGAGGTTGTGTCTGAAAAGCCCGGAAGTCACTTTTGCTTTAAAAGATTCAAGGTCTTCACCTTGACCTTTGGTTTCTCATAAACTCAAAAAGCTCAGGAGAGAAGAGCAGGCCGAGTACTGGGCGAGGAGAACGCGCTAAGCACAGAGGCTCACAGCAGCACGCTGGGATCCCAAGCATCTAAGCTCCCCTCACCCCGACAGTGGCAGATTCTTTGCCTGAGGAGTGAAGCCGTGAGTGAATCAGTGTGGTGCCACCGCGGAAGTCACAGCCTGGCCCTGCAATTTGACATCAAACATCCCCATGTGTGCAGCCCCAAGGTGCCTGACAGCAGATGTGACTCCTCCTCAGATTAGGGCGGCTTCTCCTAAAACTCTGCTCTGTTTACAGAGAGCGTGAGCAGAAAAGATAGGAGTGTCATGGCTACTAGAAGGCCAACCAACCTCTCAGACCTTTGTGCCCCTCTCTAAGGCATCCTCGGTTTCCTGCTTCTCCTATCTAGTCACTCTACATATTTTGCATTATGCTCTCCAATAGATGTGAGTTAAAATAGTCTGTGAATGTTTGCGCTCCCCCATGTAAGCAGGACTTTTGGGTGTTGAGATTACATCCTCATATCAAGGGACTTTTCTATAACCCTTTAATTATTTCCAAGAAAAGAACAATTTCATCACAAATAGTAAGTAAATACGTGCTATATTTCCAACTTTCATTTGAATGATGCTATTCTCAGGAACCACATAAACGTGTTGGGGTTAGGTTATGATTGCTCCTGGGGCTGTCTGTACTCTTGAGAAATGACAGCCAGTGGCTCGACATTCAGCCACGCAGGTAATTCGCAGAGTGGCGAGGTCAGACAGTGCCTTGGCTTTGGCTCTTTAGTGCATGCTCATATTTTATTAGATGTGGAAAGAATTGCAGTATTTGTCCGAGCCTCATTAGTGAAGGGGTGCAGAGGCGTGAGGACAAGCTTGTGGGATTTGATTGAGTTCAGACAGAGGACAAAGAAAGTGTGGGTTGAGAAATGCTGGAGAAGACATTTGTAGCTTGTCGTTATAAACACATCCATCCACTTCTCTGTTAAAATGGAATGAAAACCAGGAAGAAACTGGTTTACTGGAAGCAAAATGGAAAAGTGGAAGGATTTTCTCTTCTGGCTATTTGGGACCAACTAAATTGTCTAGATTACTTAACCCTAATTTCATCCATGTATCTATGTGTGTGTAGCTGTATATTTGCACAGAGACAGAGAGAATGAAGATTATAAATTATGGCATTTTATTTATTTCAATCCATTTTGTATTCCTCAAACTTTTATTCTCACAAGCTAGGTTTGGATACCCTAACTTCTCAGCTAACTCTTGAATGTATTCCACCACTGCAAATCTTTCCTGCCACCCACACCAGGCCAAAAAAGAAAAACACAACAAAACAGAAGGAAATGTGATTTAGCGGAGTTTAAAGGGTAGAGGGATTTCTCCAGGTCAGTGGCAGGACATTCACTTCCAATGCTGGCAAGGCTAGTTCAAAAGCACGCAGTGACTTACCTCATAATGAATTAATTGTGTGCCTGAACCATGCTCCCAAAGGCCAGGTGGGCAGACCTTCATGCACTGATGGGCAGCCTTTCTGTGGCCCAGAAACAAAAATGCGACCCTGATGGCTAACATGTGTTTTTCTGCTGTATCACATTCACAGAGTTCTGTAGTGTAATTCATTCTGGGTTGGTGAGGAGGCAGCAGAACTTAGGCCGACTCTCAGTGAATTAACATCCTGGCTGTGGTCGGTTACCACCTAGAGGAACCAGACACAGGAAAGTGTGTCTTCGAACTCCCTGTGTGATTTTCACAGCTACCCTCTAAGATTAATAATAGAATGTGATTTCATAGCAACAGGAAGCTTGAGATCAAAATTCTTCCCACAATGAGATTCCAAGCCCCTCAGTTGTATAATGCATCATTTACAGACTATTCTGCTTTGATCAAATAACACAGTGGGGTAAAAGGAATATTTCAAGTTCACAGTCTGCTTGGGGTACAAAGTGAGCTAAAGCCAGCCAATGTCACATTGTGAAAACCTGTCTAGAGGGGAAAGGGAAAAAGGACAAAGACAGTTGCATGTGTCTCTTAGTGGTACAGTCCTTGTTTAGGACACAGAAGGCCCTAGACCAACCCCAGTCACCAAGTTTAAAAAAAAAAATACAGCCTGGGTGTGCATGGCTCTCTGTAGCATGGCCTGTAAGGAGAAAATAATGTACCTAATTCTTTCAGACCACACATGAATGAATGGGATTCTATTTGTGTCTGATGCTTAGGAAATTGGAAAAGGGACCCCCCAAAGTTCTTGAGCCTGTTTTGTTTTCTATCATATAAGGTGCAAATCCCACCTGATTGAGATGAGGCAGAGGCAGGACTTGAGGGAGAATGTACTTGGGATCGCTATGAAGGATGCACCTGAGTATAGTGGGTGACCTCTACAGATTCTGTTTGGAGGCTGGGCCTAGGCACTGCTACAAAACCAACTGTTGGTCAAGTTGCCAAACTTCTGTTAACCCTCTGCTTCCCGAGGGATAAAACAGCGGCAAGATTGGTCCTGCCCCTGTGTGGAAAGGAGTCACTGTCGGCAAGGCAGGTCACACCTTGTGAAATCTGAAACACGTTCATTTTTGTTATCAGCAGTATGCTCTTGATAGGGAAAACTCACTAAGTTGCTTGTCTTCAGGGCTGCAGCTCTCACACGTGAGTGCATCTCCATCCTCCATCGTCTGCTCTGACCACTTCTGTTCCTTTTTTTTTATTTTTTTGTATATTCTCAGTTCCAGAATGCATACTGTTGGAGCTACTCATTTTACTTCTCTGCAAACTTGGTTGGGAACTAAAACCTCAAGCGTTTCTGTTTCCAGCTCCCATCAGAGATGTCTTTGGCCATCTAGTTGCTTGGATTGCTAATACTGTGGGCCTGTGGGTTCAAATATGCTTCCATGAGTATCAGCACCATGACGCTAGATCCCGTAGATTTATTTGATAGCTATCTTAGCCATAGCCAAGCTGCTGGCTTATTTCTAGTTTGACATTAGTGGCCGTGTCTGATGTTATTTTATTTTTAAAAATTCCAGCAAAAGCAAATGATTTTTTAAAAATAATTCTAATACTAAGGCTAAATGTTCTAAGATCCCCGGAGATGCTGTTCGTGGTGCTCCAGCCTCCCATGATTCATCCGCCTGTTGTTTTGTAATAGCTGTCATGGTGTTCACTGCCTTATTTAAGTGGGTACCTCAGAGCGACGGTTCATATGGCAGCAATTAGAACTCGGCCCCCACTTGGAAAAGAAATTGTTATGACACAATAATCACGTGAGCCAATATTACAAAGCAAGGTCTTTCATAAAAATAGAAATGCAGAGTTAGAAAGCAAACTCCCAGGCCTCTTAGCAGCTCAGCAGCTCTTGCTGTTTCTCTGGAGGACCCAAGTTTCATTCCCAGCATCCATGTTGGGGGGCACACAGCCACTTGTAACCCCAGCCCTGGGAAATCTACATCTTCTTCTGGTCCGCTGGGATACCCATACTGATATGTGCATAGATGCACACACATACATAAATAAATTTAAAATTCTAACTTCCAGTTTTCTCCGATGGAGTACCCCTGCATCTATCAACTGCGTCCCAAGGCAAGCCTCATGCCCAGGCATAGTTGGCCAACACAACATAGACTCCATTTTTTCTTCATGGGCTTTTTGTTGATTTTGTTTTGGTATATCTTGTCTTGATTTGTTTGTTTTGATTTTCATTTGCTTTGACTTTTTGTTGCTTTTTTGAGAGAAGAAAGAGAGAGAGAGAGAACATGACCTTAGGTGTGTAGGGAGATGGGAGCAATCATGGAGGAGCTGGGGAAGATGAAGAATAGAGTATATGAAGCAAATTTAATAAAAATATGATTATTATCCTCAAAACTTTATCTCACATTTTATAATAATATGATCTTCAATGTAAAATGAACTTCAAAGTTCAAGGGCTTTACTTCCTTGGAAACAATTCTTCCTTTACCAGGCAGAACTTTGTGTATCATTTTTCTGAACAAAGCTTAGAAAAGAGATACAATCTGGAAAAATACGGTTGAAGCCATTGGCAAATATTAAGTCATTAAGGGCTCTTTTAAGATGTGGCTGTTTTGTTTTAAAACAGTATATCACTTTAATTCAAAGTCAGTTGACACAAGTATGTCTACCTATAGCCCATCCTGATAGACATGTATGCTATCTGATGATATTCAGAACGTCTCTATCTTAGCCTGAAAGACGTTTTCTAGGGAAGGTAGGTGACTGCATCCACAGCCCACCCATGGCAGAGCTCAGATGTGAAATGCTCACAATAAACATTTTGTTTTACTCATCCAGGTCTGTATTTCTTTTTTCTGATTCTCTGGCCTATTGTAGATAATTCTGAATATTCAATAATGTGTTCTGTGGGTTCATCAGAAGTAGGCAGGTATTACATATTTATTTTCGAGTCAGAGGTGCCAGTAGTAAAGGCATTATCTGTCGCTTCCTCCCCCTCATCTTCCCTCACTCCCTCCTTCCTTTCCTCTTCTTCCTCCCTTTCTATGTTCCCTGCCTGCAGAGCAGTGGCATTTCTGGGGTTTGCCCTGTGTTTTCTCTTATGAAGCATGCCCTTATGGTTTGTGTCTTGTGGATTTTAGAGAACATGGGTGGCACAGCATCGTGACCTCATCTCACGTCTTACTTTATCTCTGAGCACGCGGTTTAGATCCAGTAGTAGCTGCTGAATGCTTTTGATCACTGTAAAAGCTCGCGGTGCCTGCTGCTCTGCTTTCTCTACCCAGTCCTACTCCTTGACAAGACAGGCTAAGGAGCGCTGTCACAGCCATCCTGACAGCCTTCACGGGAGATGTTCTGTAAGCTCCCTTGTCCGGGAGAAGAGTCCCTCGGTTCATGGTGTGCGTTGTAGTGACGGTTGATATGTCTGAATTGTTGGTCAAAGTGCTGCACCTTTAGCTTTTAGTTTCCTCCATCCAGAGTATCAAAAGACTTGATTCCATTTCTTTAAATCAATACTTTCTTGGTGTCAATAGCTGAGTCTCCTCTGAGAGGCATATTTTTCAGTGTATGTGCAATTTATGTATCTATAAGACCTTCTCCCAATTGACATTATCATGAGGAAAGAAGTTAAGTACAGTTTTGAAACATATTACTAAAAGGTGGATCCCCCGACTCCAGCTTCACAGTTCCTGGTGAATTACCAGTTACCCATGAAAGCCTGGGATTGCATTAACTTCGTCCTTTGTGCCATTCCAACGTTCTGACTTTAATGTAGTAGTAGTGGTGATAATGGACCATTGATGTTTGTTCTCCTTTCTCTCGGTAACTGATGAGCCGCTGAGGATGAGAGGCGCAGGACTTTGCCTGCCCACATCTAACACCCGCACTCAACCCTGATGAGCTGATAGTCACAGGCTTCATAAAGGTTCTATGATAGCCTTACATTTAATGCTTCTAGTTCACTTGTCTACAGTATGGGTTTGCACTTGTGGAAAGGTTTAATGTTAAAGCCACCTTTCCAGTGTTTTAAGTTGTGACACATTGACATCTCAGCAATATAGCACCAAGAATGGGCTTTCTGAAACCATCTTCTAGAAATGTTCTGTGTTTTACTCTGGATCTGTGCACGCTTATCACAATGCTGAGGTGGGGAACATGCCAGCCTATGAGAGCACACAGTAGGTCAGTGCTGAGGTAGGGAGCACCACAACTTGTGAGAGCACACAGTGAGTCAGTGCTGAGATGGCGAGCACCACAGCCTGTTAGAGCATACAGTGAGTCAGTGCTGAGGTGGGGAGCACCACAGCCTGTTAGAGCACACAGTAGGTCAGTGCTGAGGTGGGGAGCATCACAGCCTGTTAGAGCATACAGTGAGTCAGTGCTGAGGTGGGGAGCACCACAGCCTGTGAGAGCACACAGTGGGTCAGTGTTGAGGTGGGGAGAACCACAGCCTGTGAGAGCACACAGTGGGTCAGTGCTGAGGTGGGGAGAACCACAGCCTGTGAGAGCACACAGTGGGTCAGTGNGTGGGGGGTACCACAGCCTGTGAGAGCACACAATGGGTCAGTGCTGAGGTGGGGAGCACCACAGCCTGTGAGAGCACACAGTGGTTCAGTGCTGAGGTGGGGGGTACCACAGCCTGTGAGAGCACAGGTCAGTGCTGAGTTGGGAAGGACATCAGCCTGTGAGAGCACACAGTGGGTCAGTGCTGAGGTGGGGAGCACCACAGCCTATGAGAGCACAGGTCAGGAACCCTCAATGTCTAGGTAAATGGGTCTGCACCATGTGTCTGCACTCAGCAGTAGAGAATAGACTTCCAGATTTTATTAAGACATTGACCCAGAACATATAGACTGTTCCTACAAAAATCCTAGCTGGGGAAAGCCATGAAGAAAAGGGCACCTCAGTGCTTGCTCAGTCTCCTTGCCTGAACTACGAGGTAGTCTGGGAGGATTAGCGAAGAAGATGCTAACCTCCAGGGCTTGGTACTTGATAGATAGTGAAAATGAATGCACCGCGTGAGAGATGGAGTCACACAATTTTTATATAAATTTCTGGGGTCTGCAATCCCAGCAAAGAAGTATCCACAAATCCCTCCTACTTCAGCCAAAGCCAGTGTGAGCTGCCTGCCAGCTGTTCCCATCACCACATCTGGAAAGAAACCAGCTTTGACCCAACTGTGTTGTCTTTGTGTTATGGGGCGGGAGGGTTTACAGACGTCAGCCCCTGTGTGGAGACAACTTCCTCTCTGAGGCCTGTGGACTCTCCCGCCAGGGATTCTGTCATGTGGCTACTGTGGGAAGCAGTCAACTTTGAATGACACTACATAATTGAAGTGGTTCTTTCTCCACATTTTTTCTCTTTTATGAATATAGATGAGTAGGCTTTTCCTTCATTTTGAAAGAGAGCTGCCAGAGAGCTAATAAAACATTTTTACTTCTTTGCATCTTTTGTATTTCATGCATATATTATATATTAAAACTGATTTCAAAGACCATTTTATAAACAAAATAGTTGCTTGCTATTTTACTTTGAGCAAACACAGAACTGTTACCAAAAACTCCTAAAATAAAATTATAATCTCGTACATTATAATTTAAAAATGTTTCCCAATAATCTTCATGCTTTGTGGACTTAGGCATCTTTAATTTCACCATATAAACTCAATGGAGCGTTAATAGTTTGACTTAACACACAATTCTCATGCATGAATAACTGACATGTTCTTTTAAGAAGAAACACAGCCTGAGTTAGAGCTCCAGGCTGCAATGGGAAAACCCCATGCTAAGCTTCTGCTTGTATTATGTTATGGCTGAGACTCATCTCCAAACAGTCCTGTGATTGAGATAACGTTCTGGAATAACATCCTGTGTTTTCGTGGCGCATCACTCTTCAGTGACATTCTGAGGCTGTGTTGTAATGGCACGTGATATTTCCCCTTGTTAATTGATATCCCAGGTTTGTCCTGGGGAAAATCTACAGCTCCCCCAAACATGCTTGACAAGTTATTATATTTACTTTAGCCAAAGCCCGTGCGTGCAATATCCCTCTTGGAGGTGGTCTATTATTGGAGTCCCATATGCTATTTGTTTGGGAAGAAAGCAGTCACTGTGCCACACTGTTACATGGGGTATTCTTTTTCAGGATGTTGTACCCTTGGGAACTATATCAGGCCAGAGTTCCCTGGTCTAATAAGACCTTTGTAACTCTTATTGTACAAAAGTCCTGGGAGGGGAGCAGAGTTAAACAGAAAATGTAAGTTAAGCAGCCATTGTAAGCCACATGTGGGAACACACATATCTTAGTGTTGAATTAAAAGGGTATTTGTTGTAAAATGTACTGAGAAGCCAAAAGGTTGTGAGGGTATTTCATTATAAATGCGTATTACTGTCATGTAGAGATCCCATAACATTTTAAATTTAGTTTTGAAAGTGTATGATGTGAAATTACACCACCCATAGTTTATTGATAATTTTATATTAAAATGTGATTAATGTAGAAGTCTTCTGGTATTGCTTGATCTCCTGTGGATCTCCTCTCAGAACAATGACATGAAACTGTGGTCAAAGCTGTGCCTGTTTTATAAGATTATTTCTCCTGTTTGTTGTACGAGAAGGGCTATAAATGTGCATTAGTCACCAACTTTGATTCTGGCATTTTCCTTATACATGACAAACATGTTAATTATATTCCACAAAGCTAGATTTCCAAGATAATTCTTCACAATGAAAATAGAAATTCCTTCACCATATTTTTGACTTTCACCATATTATGACTTTCTGATAAAAAAAATTCATTGAAATTTTATACTGTAATGCCTGAATATTACATAGAAGCAAACAGTAAGCACTGGAGGCTTTCTTCACTATGGTAACATAGAAACTGCATTATGGAATTTGAGCATTTACCAAGAAAACTGATGAATTTCTAATATTTTAAGAATCTCCTTTTCTCATTTTTTTTCAACAGCAACTGGTTCCGCAGCAACGCATTCTGATTCACGAGGATTCCATGAACCTGCTCAGCCTCTACACCTCGCCCTCCCTGCCCAACATCACTCTGGGACTTCCAGCTGTGTCGTCCCCACTCAATGTGAGTGACGGTGCCCCCAGCCCAAGCCAGCCCAGTGACACTTTTACATGAACTCGCTTCTATTTCTTGCGTATTTGGACTGAGAACCTTGTTAGGAACAATATCCTGCACATGGTTTGTTAATTGCTGCTTTGCTTAAAGGTTCTCAGTTTAGTTTCAAATCACAGAACTGGTTCACGTGATCATACAAATAACTCGCTTGTGTGATGATTTCTAACGTAACAATAGGTCATAGTCTTCGCACGCAGTTTTGCGTCTCCAGCATCCTTCCTGTGAAGGGGAGACTGCCGTCCACATTTACAGACGAAGAACCTGGGGATGGGGAGTTTAGAAGCTCAGGATCACAGACTCAGGGAGCAAGTAGCAGATGGAACATCCTCTAGCCCAGAGCTCAGTCTGTGAATCCCATAGCACCTGTGTGTAGAATCCATCCCTGAGCGGCTTTGCTGGGGGAAGTCACTGGTTCTGCAGTGAAGGATACAGGTCTTGAAAAGGAGCCCCAAGAACAATATTTGCCATTCTCAGTATGCATTTTACTTGTTACCAAATATTTATCAGCTTCCCATGGGATAATTCACCACAGACGTTACATACATAGATGTCAGATGCTATACACTGAAGGGGAAATCCGTCCCCACCCTTGTCACCAGTGTGAGCACTCACGGAGCCATGTCTTCTCCTTAGTGCAGTATGTCAGGGTCACATGTGCCCTTGAAATAAGCACTTTTATCAGGACTAACAGCGTATTCCATCTGGAGTATTAGTAGAACACAATATTCTCTTCTATGACTATACACCATTTGTGAGTAGGGAGACAGAGGGTGTGACTGCTATAATCCAAGGATTACAGACAGAAGCATGAATATCTCGAAACAGGTACATTCTTGACATGCCAAAGACTTTGACAACTTAGAACAACTGGTTCTAACGGAAGGTAAAGTGGAAGTGGAAATTAAACTATAAATAAGACAGAGATCTTTAAATCATCACTTATTAAAATTATTTTTATTCCTCTGTCATTTGTTTTAATGCCCTATAGATACCAAGCCCCACACTTGAAATACCAACAGGCACTTGGATGCCACCATTTTCTATGTTCTCAGCCACTGCCTCTTGCTAGCTCACTTATGCACAACTTTTAATGTGGTCCAAGAAATTCTTTCACAAAGGACTCGTATGCACTAAAGGCAGACCGTTTTATGTTTCAATGGCAATGCCACTTGGTGCCATTGGATGAATAATCCAGTGTGGTTTGGATTAGTTTTGTTTTTCTTTGCTTCTATTCTGGTGTGGATGAGGTCTTCACAATTAATTTTTCAATCGTATCAATCACAGCCTTTCCCCAGGAGAAGGATCTCTAATTCTCCCTTCCCCCACTGCATAGTGGAAGATTTTAAAGAAAGAGGCTGGGCCAGGCATCCCTTGTATATTAAACATCGGATTGACCCACTCTGTGACTCAGACAAACCATTTACCTCTTCGTCCTTCAATTTCTCCATCCCTGAAAATTGTTTTGCCTCCCTAGTGCACAGCAATTTTGAAAGATGAAACATAAGATTTGGAAAAAAACATGCCACAGAATTTTGAGGTATTAGCCTTCTGCTTTTGTAACACCAAAATGACCACCATTCATTAAATTTTTTGAATAGGATAATTCATTATTGCTCTTGATGATGTAATTATAATGACTTCATTACTGCGTTACCATGCCTTTCAAGTTCTTAATAACACTTTTATTTGATATCTGATTTCACTTGTAGTTTACTTTATTATACAAAAGTATCTGGGTTGTCATCTTTAATATTCAGAGATGTAGGGATCTGTTATGAATTAATAGAAAGTATATATTTAAAGCAAAGTCTTGTCTACTTGTACCAGCTTTCACAGAGTGAGACAATTTCACTTTTAAAAAATATTTGAAACTTACAGGTTTGTGAAAAATTAGAGGAAATGTTGTAAGAATGTATATTTTGTGTTTGTCTTGAAATTCTAGGATTATAGCCTGCCTTATCTTCATCCACATGATAGCCTTCATTGAATGTTAACCTCCAGCATGCCTTCTACTCAAGCAGGGCATTTTAAAGTATTATAGAACTCAGCTTCCCACTTACAAAGCCTAAAATTCATGTTGACTTTTTATTAAGCTAATGTACAAAAGTTACATGTATTTGTGGTTTACAACATCATCTTTTGATCTGTATAATGTAATGAGTTACGCTAATTAACATATACATTTTCTTCCCATACTTTTCTTTGAAGAGAACACTTAGCTTCTCAGTAAGAAATTTTGAAGTATATTTTGTTATTTATGTAACCATTATCACCAGGATAAATGACAAAACATTTCAACTTGTTTTCCCTGTGTAGCTGAGGGTTTTGTTTACTTTCATTTTTAATAGGTAACACAAATTTTCCTTAGGCTCAGTACAATGATACCCAATGGCTAAATTGTTTCCAATGCCACAATTGTATATTTTATTAATTCTCTTATGCTGCTAAAAGTCGTGTAAAAGATACAGATACAGTATTATGCATTTTCCTCTCCATGTTACCTAATAGCTAGAGGCCTGGTGTGTCACCAGGGTGAAGAGGATTAACAGGTTGCTTCTCTCTTGGCACAGGCCTCTAATTCACTGAAGGAAAAGCAGAAGTCGGAGACACAGATCCTCAGGCAAGGCGTCCCTTTGCCTGGCCAGTACAGCGGTGGCATTGCTGCACCCTCCAGCCATGCTCACGTAGCGATGGAGGGGAAACCCAACAGCAGCCACCAAGCTCTCCTGCAGCACCTACTGTTGAAGGAACAAATGCGGCAACAGAAGCTCCTTGTGACTGGTAATTAACAATGACATCATTTTTCAAGTCCTTTTAGTACTGTTATCCGTGATCCAGTGTAACGTTTCTCTAACTCAAAACTGTAATTGATGGGGCTGGAGAGATGGCTCAGTGGTTGAGAGCACTGACTGCTCTTCCAGAGGTCCTGAGTTTGATTCCCAGCAACCACATGGTGGTTCACAACCATCTGTAATGAAATCTGGAGCCCTCTTCTGGCGTGTGGGCATACATAGAGGCAGAATATTGTATACATAATAAATAAATCTTTGAAAAAAAAACTGTAATATGATTCCTGTTGCTGTACAAGTACCAGACTCTTGGCACTGGGGGAGGAGCTATGAGCATTATGTGTTCCTGGTCTGTAGGGTGGAGCTGGAAGGGAACCCTTGGATATAACAAGCTGCTTCACTGCCTGATGCTTCTGCTTCACAGACATAAGCCTGGTCACGTCTCGGTACTCGTGTCTTCTAGCACCCAACCTACCTGTCTTCAGTTGTCTGGCAGATGCTTTTTGTCTTCTCTTAAAAGTATCTACCAGTGCATCTTTGTTTATATATCAATGTGTAAACACACCCACTCTCTCTCACACACACATGCATTTTGTTTTTCAGGTGGAATTCCCTTACACCCTCAGTCTCCCTTGGCAACGAAAGAAAGAATTTCACCAGGTATTAGAGGTACCCACAAACTGCCCCGTCACCGACCCCTGAATCGAACCCAGTCTGCACCTTTGCCTCAGAGCACACTGGCTCAGCTGGTCATTCAGCAGCAACACCAGCAGTTCCTGGAAAAGCAGAAGCAGTACCAGCAGCAGATCCACATGAACAAAGTAAGCCACGAACCGACGTTAAACACTAAAAGTAGCGGTTTCCAAGTCAAGGGTCTCTTTGCTGGGAATGGGAGGGGGATGTTGGGATCACACACAAGGCAGAGGTCAGTATGCTCACCCCTACATCTGGGTTGAAGGACAGGACCCCAACACCACTGTTTTTACCATTGTTCTGTCCACAGGACCATTGAATTAAGACTGAGATCATGGGCTAACAATATGATTTATGATCAATAGGGTGTTTGTTTTCATTCGCAGGGACATAAGTCCTGTGTGGATGAAGCCTCCTTGTGATGCAGGGTAAACGTGTGGTTGAACAAGTTGCTGGCAGATAGGGCAATGTAAGCCAGCAGGGTATTTCTTGGCAACATGTTTCCGTCCAGCTTGTGTTAATTTTTCAGTAGGCCTACTTTAATCCATAAACCATTTGAAACAGTTTCACTGAAACTTCTGGTAATTTCTTCCCAGTCCCATGATTTGGGCTGAAATGATGATGGTCTCTATCACTAAACAACCACAAAGTAACAGTGATGGCAGTGTAATCATATCTAAAGGCATGGAAGAGCACGTTCTGTGGAACTGTAGGCTACGATCCTTCTCTCTCATGGTGCTCCACCACAAGCACGCGTGTCCTAACGGCATTGTTGTGTACTGGTAAACAGGTGGACTGCTCAGCTTAGTAAATGCTTTGTCGCGGACGCAAGCACAAAGTGAACCTTGGTGGGTACAGATAGCATAACTGTCCTTCAAATCTTCCTCATGGCAGGCAGAGTGGGGTCTTCATTTGTGCCAGTCCTACCCCACGCTACCTCCCTCCCCACCCCCACCTCCGCTCAAGGAGGTTGTCATGAAAGGAACTTGGACTGAAGAGCTCTGAACAGTGCTGAGAAAAATGAAACTCGAATTTGTCCAGCCCAGCCACTTGCTTTTGGGAGACAGTCTACTGTGAGTGGCTGGGGTATTGGGGTAGAATTGGGCTCTTCCCACCCTTCTTTCATGAGATCTTGTAGACCAGCGGTTCTCAACCTGTGTGTCATGACTCCTTAGGGGGTTGAACGACCTTTTCACAGGGATCATCTAAGACCATTGGAAAACACAGATTTTACATAATAATTCATAACACTAGAAAAATTACAGTTATGAAGTAGCAGTGAAATGAGTTTATGATTGGGAGCTCAGCACAACATGAGGAACTGTATTAAAGGCCCACAACACTAGGAAGGTTGAGAACCACTGTCTTAGACTCTTTCTGAATCATTTGCTTGCTATAGCGTTTCTCTAAGTTTGCTAACTTTATTTCTGTCAACTCAGTTTCTTCCGGAAGGAATTAGCTATCTTTCTGCCCGCTGCATTGTTCATGGCTTGATTGCACAGGCTTACTCTTTAGTGGTAGAGTGAGATTTGTTTTGTGGCATCCCAGAACAACTTAAAATGACTCCATATCCTTTTTTCAAAACACATTTATTACAAGAAATGTATATGGGCTGAAAGAGTAGGAATCCTGTGCTTTGACTCAAAGTTAGGTTTGCTTATAAAACTTGCAGGCAAACTTACACAATTGGACTGCTAAACCTCTGCTGGCACACATTTCCACATTTATAAAAGTGCATTGAATATATATATATATATATATATATATATATATGTTGATAAATGCTAGTATGCCCCTTTGGAATCACATGTTTTATATGAATACCTTTAGAATATTTTAGAATTCACTTTTTCTGACTCAGTGTTTCAGATGAGATGCTAATGCCACATTTTTCTCTTTGAGATCGTGCTAGAGATTTGACCAGCAGATGCTGAGCTCAGTCTCAGAATCAACCTAAGATGAAAAGCAGGCATTTGCATTCAAGCAACGGGCAAAACAAATCTTATCAGCAGCCCTTCCTATGTGGGGCTGACTCCCTGGAATCTGTTAAGAATTCTCCCCCAAATTAGAAACAAACCTGTACGCTGAGGCGGACGTTTATACAGTGGTTTGATTATTAAATCTTGTCTTAATTAGGTAGAATGAAGGCAGAGAACTTCAAAGCGCCTGCTGACCTCTGTGTGTTAGCTCCTCTCAGCTCGGGCGTTTGGATGGCTTGAGCACGTCTCCAGCTGGCTTTCCTCCAAATATAGATTCCATATGTTTAGTCAGTGGCACACGCTCCCTTGACGTTCTCTAGATTGTGAAAATGTTTGAGCTCTCCTCGATGGTCTAAGGAAATGGAGGAGAACCCTATTAAAGAAAATGCTGAGCCTGTATTGTCTTCTGAAGTGTTTGATGAGAACCATCAAGAAATAAGTGACTGCTGGCCACCCTTCTGCCAAGGTGATGAGGATATTTACTCTTTATTGGGTTAGTGCCCTGCTTCAGATGCCAAGAGTTGTTAAGTCTCTGCATAATAATACTTTACATGCATTCTGTCCATTTCCTTAGAATAATTATTAGTAAGAAACAACCACAAAACTTTTGCCATTTTCTCCTATCATGGATGAACCTTGATGTCATCCGTTTCAGCTGGAGCAAACAGCAGGCACCCTAGAATCCTGGCCTTCACTCATGAGCAGTCATGACAGGAAGTAAGCACCTAGGTGTGCAAATGGCATGCTTAAAATATATCTTTCTTTAAGTCTCTGAGCTTTTTATAGTGCTTTTCCCCCTTGAGGACGTAGAGAAAAACATGAAATAAGAACATAATTAAAAATAAAGGATTCAGGACTGTCAAGATGATCCATTTAAATGTGGTGCTCACCATCCCACCTGCTGACCTGAGTTCCACCCTGGGGCCCACGTGGTAGAGGCTGAGAAGAGACTCTCATGACTTGTCCTGTGGCTTCCACATGTGTGCCGTGTCATGTGCCTATGCACACCCACTCACACAAACATAAATACAAACTAAGTAAATATATATATAAGTGTAATAAGTATTTTAAAAATAAGGTTATTTCTAAACCAGTATCTGGTTACATAGTTGGCCTTTAATGATATATCTGAATTGCCCATAATCCTCAGAGACTTTAGATGCCATTGAAGAACTTATGAAATATGTGTAATATAAATGTTATTAATGCACCCTGGCTATATGACTACTTGTTGCCTCTGTTTCGATGCCATTCACACGGGGTGTTTGACCTCCCAAGATTATTTGCCTTTTATAATTATGTTATAAATGGTCAAGAGGTGGGCAGAAATACAATATTTTTATTGCAGTGTCTAACAGCAAATAATGGGGGTATCTTGAAAGAAAAGATAGATCTTGGTAAGAAAAGGAAACTCATTCACAATGATTTACCACTCCATTCATGAGTCTAAACATTCTATTTCCACTGAAAGTATTTTGAGATGCTTAATCATGCAGAAATCATATTTTGCAGCATTTATTTGTTTTTGGCATTTTTCAGAAGCAAAACTGTGCATTTTTATTGCCGGTATATGATGCTGTACATTTTGGTGAACTTTCAAAAAAAAACAATAAACAAACAAAAGCAATTTCTTCATCCTAGAACCAAAACAAGACAGTTGATTTTGTCAATGTATTTTGTTTCTCCTGTTGGAAGATAGAAGTCTCAAAACAAAAGTTTCACTGAAATATAAAAGACAACTCCCTCAAAGTAGTAAGACCTGAGCAATTCTCTCCTGATCCCTCTTTGAGTTTAAATATTGCCAGTTTTTATACCCAGGTCAATAAACTATGATTGAGTTAAAAGAAACATACAACTATCTCTTGCAAATATTGATGATTATTGAAACATAGTTTAATAAAAACATACATCTCCAATCCTGTCACCATGGAGCGTTGTTTTCCAGAACGTCCTTTAGACATAACACAGATCCCTGGCAGCCCTTGTCCTCCAAACCCCTGCATTCTCTGTAGCTTAATAAGATAGCATTGATCCATGCCCAAGAATTTCTGCTTTATCTGAAATTTTCGCACATCCTCTAATAATTGCTTTTTTAATATTCATTCCGTGAAATGAACTTGACCTGGTTTCAATATTTATTTGACTAACACATCCATCGACCTGTACTCACTCGACAGATCACATTGAATTTTGGTAGAAGTGCCTTAGGCACTGATAATCTGCACCCTGTCCTCAGGGAAGGAAGTAGAAGATGAGCTCATAGTAATGCAGTGTGCAGCATCAGGACAGAAAGCGAGGGTAGAAATGAACTTCTTTGAGGGAATAATGTTTGAGATTTGTTTACTTACCTCTTGATTATTTTATGTTTATAATCTTTCTTTTCCCTTTTTTTTTCTCTTACTGACTCTGTGATACGTATCTTACTCATTCCTATGGCTGGATATCAGCCAACACATTTTTTTAAACACATAATTCAAGAGATGATATCTTATGTATGTCAAGGCTCAGTCTACATAAAAATATTTATTATTTATTTATTGCCATATTTAAGCACTTTGACATGAGTATCATTTTATCATAATAAAAGTATGTCTAAGACAAGACCAGTAAGTTGAAGGCCAAACAGATGTTCTGTGCTGTCTTAGTAGAACGGCTAGGCGTTCTATGCTGATGTGCAGGGCAAAGTACATTTCCGCTCAGCCACCAAGATGAGCAAATGGGGAGTTTTCCTAGCATTTTGGAAGAGACTTTGACCCTCATTTCAAGTAGTATATGTTTCATTAATTCTTTTTCATGTAATTGTATGAGTCAATGTTACATATCATCCATACTCCCTGATGATTGATGACCATTCCCTGCTCCCCAGTCATCTGTACACAGAAACCCAGGAGAATATCTTTCATGTCAGTAGTCACATGCAAACAGTACATGTGATTTCCTTCCTGAATTGAGTGCTAATATAGGATTGCTGTTTGTCGTATTGGAAGCAGCATGCATTTTGCCGAAGCTGTTCTGAAGATCAACACTATCCTGTAGACATCTGTATCTTAAAACTTCACTGTTTAAGAAGCTTTAGTTCATATTCAGAAACAAACCTATACTTCACATTAGCTTTATTCTAATACATCTACTCCTATCTCCTCTGATTTACTTTGAGGTTTAATTTTGAGACATAATTAAAGGCCTGTAGGCATCTCAGCTCTGTGTGCTGAACCTTTTATCTTAGTGTATTTTTCTGCTTCTTTCTTGTGGCCTGCATCTCCCCAACATCAGCTCCCCAAGAGTAACACCTAAATAACACCAGCTTCCTTTTACATACAGCATCTACTACGAGCTGGATTCTCCATGCCGGCACCCTTCTATGCATTATCCCTTGAATTTTAAGAACTCAATTTATAAAACCACCAAAGATGTGCATTTTCCAGAGGGTTCATCAAGTTTAGCAAGTTGGCAGTGCTTCCCGTCCTCAGAGTTGGAGTCTGTTCTCAACTACTGTGGCAGTGATTTTAGTCAAGCTCCTTTGAGTAAGTAGATGAGTGGTCCTTCCTGTGTCCATCACAAAGCTCCCAACCTCACGTTTAAAAGCAAAGCAGAAATGCATTTTAAAAAGCCAGCATGAAGAAATCCTATTGCCCACACTGCTTCCGTCTTCCTTGGCCTTGCCTTCTATCTCGGTACTCACTCGCATGGCAGCCTTCCTAGGTGGCCTTGGCAGTGGGACTCTCGGGTGTCCTGTTGGAGCAAGGCTGGCAAATGGCTCCCAGTTCCTTGTGCATGCAGTGCTGAGCCTAGTGGCAGACAGGTCACATGATGCTTCTTTCTTGCACGCTGCCACCTGGCCGTGTTTTAGCGCTGGACAGACCATCTTCTCGCAGGAGTTCTGAGAGAGCCCAAAGCTGAACGTTTACTGACTTCATCATGTTCTACCGAAATGCAAATGCTGGCATCTCTTCTCTGGGTGGTTGGAAAATGCCTTGTTTTAAGGCTTATAAACCTGATGAGTAGAAACTTGAACAGTGCTTTCATTTAGGGAAGCAGGCATTACTGTTGTCAGGACTCATTTCTCTCCATCCGTCTGACAGCTTGTTTCCATGCAGAGAGCTTTAATCACCAGTCGAGGTCTGCAGTCTGCCCATTAGATGGATAGTATCTTCAAAAACGTTAGCACACACTGAAAGCAGCTTTTATTACAGTAAAAAGCCCCCTCGATTATTTATCTATCTATTGAGCTTTATAAAAGAAACTTTGACTGTTCTCCTAAATAGATTCTGTTTTGACATGATTAGGCCAATATAAATAGATCCTTGTAGGTATGTAGTGTGCTTTTTTTTTTTAAAAAAAAAATCCACTTCTGCTACAAAACCAGCTTGCATCACCATGGAAAATTTATATAAAAGCATTTCACTATATAATTACAACTTGGTGGTTTATAATACAGAAAAAATTGCTTGTTGCTTTATTATTAGCTATGATGAAATCTTGTGTTTGGAAATGAAACTAACTGGCCATTCCAGTGGATTAAAGCCTTGTCTTCATAAACATCTCCAGCGTTGCCTTCAGAGCTGCGGCATCAAGTGGAGAGAACTCAGCCTTTATTTTTCAATCTAAACATTAATCTCCTCAGAGGCACTTTTATTGAATAAAAAAAAATAGCTGAATAGTTACTATGAGGTAAGCAACCAGCGGAAAGAAAATTGTCTGGGGAAGGAAGCCGTGTGAACAGTGTGGTTCATTTGGATCCCAGGCAGCTCAAAAGGAAAGCAATGCTAAATAATTTGGTTGCTTCTCAACTTTGACAAATGGTTCCATTTGACAGACTGAAATAATTAAGTCTGGATAAGAAAGTTTTAATCTAGCTTGTGATCTATAGAGCTGAGAACTGCAAGTGTACAACAGATTCTTAGAGGTTTGAGTAGCCTTTACGGCCCCAATTTTAGTTCCATATTTTCTGTATTCTGCAGCTCTTCCTATAAATGTTTGATCACACCTGAGGGTGCCTAGGATTCAGAACTGTCATCTGTTAGAGAATTTCTGCTTTCCCTAGGATGTGTCTCACCCAGATCTGCAATCCCACAACCTGCTTGTCCCAGCGCCCTCTTACTAATTGTGAATCCGGCCACAAAACCGTAGTTAGACAGAGTTAGTGCTGGTCAAGAGGAACTAAGGATTCCCCACAAAAGTCTTAGCCCATTTACAATTATGGTAAAAGTCTAAATAAAAATAAAGAAAGTGTGCTCTTTTCCTCGAATGTCCCAAAGACATGCAAACTGTTAACAAAATGAAAGACGGTTGTGTATTACATAGAACCCATGTGAACTGCGAAACTAAGGTCACTCAATAGTCCCTCCGAGGGACCTTCCTGAAGCCTTGTGTCACTCTTAGTTAGCTCTGTAACTTTGGTCAGAGTTGTCATCGTAGTGTCTGATCATTCTCTGATGAACAAATTGCAGAGGCTCGCAGGGGAGGATGTCCTGAGCGGATGTTCATGACAGAGCCTTACAGACATGGCGGGCCCTGTGCAAGCCATAACGTGCATGAGCCTGGACAGCACTGTAGCTCAGTTTTCCTCATTAGGCCAGTAAGATGGCTGTCGGGAAGTAGTAGGCTGCTCATACTGCACACGTCTGCCGCCTGCCTCAATAGTCATCCTTTGCTGTAAATTAAATCACCACCGCATTCTGTGCCAGCTCCCTACTGTGCCTGTGCTTTCTCTTTGGAACAATATTTTGGTTGGTGATCAAGCTTTTTATTGAAGTGTAATTTCCACACAGTAAACATAACAGTTCAATGAGTTTTGACAAATCCATATTGTCTTATCATTACCAAAATCACAGCATAGAATGAGTCCCTCAACTTCCCTCCTGCCCTTCCTCTGGAGATAGTTTCTACCCTACCTCCTGGCAAAGTCATCATTTTAAACTAAGGACAGACAATAAGACATATCACAAGCACAGGAAATTGTTTTAAGAGACCAGTTTTCCCAATAGAATGCTTAGGGGTTGTTTTCAGGGTCATAGAGCATCAGCCTATGGTGTGGGGCACAGGCTGGGAGCTGTCAGTGTGAGCAAGCTTAATGTCTTAGGACTACCAACTCTGCTCACATTTGAAAATAGATTCCAAGCTAAGTCTATATGTTGGGCATTCTCCAAAACATGAAACTGCAGGAACTGCAGGCTTATTGTCTGTCACCTCTTCCTTTTATCATCGCCATTCGGGGTTTCCTGTCTCCATTCTTGAATGGCCCATGCACTGTTTCTACTTTCCAGGAGGGAAGGATTGATAAATAAGGAGATGGTGAGAGAGGGAGGGAGGGAGGTGGGCACTGGTTGGAGGACCTGGCGTTGAGTTGCTGTCTATACTGAGACCCTGGTAAAGCCACCAGGCATAGAAATAAAAGGGCTACTTCCCAATGTGCACTTTATCTCTTTCCCTAAAGAGTGAAAGAAGAAAATGTTTTAAATGTTTTAAAAGCTGCATACTGGCAGGGAGATAATGAAGGACAAATGTCAGTATTCTAATAATGGATATAAATGGCAGAATTATTTAAAACACAAAGTGTGAAGGACAGCTAGTGTCATAAAGAAAAACTCTCAAGAAATCTACTCTTCGACTAAAGACTTTATTTTTCTGAAAATTCAATCTTCTATCTGTCTTTACCTCTCAAAATAGATCCTCTAAGGTGAGCGTCAGTTGGTCTGTACGTCCTCTAGGCTTCTCTGAAAATGATCTTGTCACTGCAATCCATGTCAATGTGGCCTTCCCTACTGAGGAGCTTCAGTATAAACTCCTTTTCCTCCGCATTTTTTGATTTCCAGTTCTTATGTCCATGTTCCCTACTCAGACCTGGGAGCGTCCTCCCTTGACCACTGTCTTCCCTGGGCTTCCCAGTTAATGCTTAATAAATTAATGGTTGCAGGGATAAAAGGCAAGATGGACAACTTACTCAGCAAAGCTAAATGGAAGATGTTTTGAGGGTTTTTTTTTTTTTTCAGAAGGGACTCGTCGCTAAAATGTTAAGACGTTCTGAGAGCCAGCTGTCTTCATTACAGGCACTGTCTGGATAATCATCGAGTTAAAGATAAACTTACCCAAAAATCACTCAGTCCTTTAGATCAATAGATGTAATCAGTAACGAAGGGTGTATGGCAGTCTAGACTTTCAGTCAGGTCAACAATGAGCTAATATTTAGAGACGTTGTCTTCTTGTCCTTTCATCTGGGTCCCACTGATTATTTTACTGACATGCACAGCAGCAAAACAACACAGTGTCTTTGGCTGGATGACAGTGTTCCTCTTTAAGTAGACCTTCTGATTTGAGCATCCTCCCAGTTCTGCATGTTGTTTTGAGAACAGTTGGTACATACCTAATCTATTTGTGAATTGAGACAGGATTTTATCATTATTTTTAAGTCTAGTTTCCTTGGAGCTTAAGGGAAAGGTCTTATTTTCCAAAAGAAGAATATTACATTTATTTAAAAGAAAAGGGGGGGAGACATATTTGCACTGTTGCCTAAGGAAAAATATGTCTTAAAATTCGAGGCAGAATGTGTAAGAAGTGATGAGCTGCTTGGGGGTTGTTTTGCAGAACAGATGCATCAGAACCCCAGCGCTTGCTGCGTTGTCCACAATGTCCGAAAGTCATCAGCCATCAAGAGTAGGTTTACCCCTCAAGACTGTTTTTAGTTCATGGTTCATAAAATTTTTTGTGGACAAATAAAGGATTTCTTGAGGAATATTTAAATTATAGAAATTTAGCTGTTATAATGAAAAACCCTTATGGTTGTACTATATTTACAGAGTTACAAGCAATGTAACTTTCATAGCAATGAGCTTAATGTGCTAATATGCTGAAATTAGCAATACAACTTTCAAACAGTGGCGAATGAATTTATATCACGTATTGATAGAATATGTGATTTTGTCATGAAATGTAAAACACTGAAACTATGGATCACATCCAAACCTAAGAGGTATAGGTAAGAACTGAAGAGCTTAATTGGATTCCTTACTTGAAGACAAGGTACTTTGACCATTGGTCATAGCTCCTGGAGGAGTATTCATGTAAGCATGTGTTTGTCATGGGCGACCACATCCCAGTGAGGTCATGCACTCCCTGTGGCTTTCTCAGAACCTGTACAATGGCAGCAAGGTCATAAAAAGACTGAGGGGCGCAATGACCCATGAGGAGGAGCACAGGCTAAAGGGAGAAGAGATGCTGTGTGACCCTTTCTTTATCTCAGCCAGACTCCCCACCAGTGTGGCTCACCTGGCATCAGGTAGACAGAGTACAGTGTGTTTCACAGACAGGGACTCAGCAGAGATTCACACAGGCTTGTGTGTTTGTCTGTCACACAGATGTTTCTAGCCAGCCAGGCAACAGGCTGACTTTGCTGGGGGATCACCTCCAGATGTTCCACTAAAGAGACCCTGCCACCCCACTGAGAGCAAGCAGACATCTTTCCCCATCTGTGGCCACTCAGCAGCAGGGCAAATTAGAAAAGGGTTAGCTGTACCTTCTTCGTAATGGTTGTATTTGGAGTTCAAAAACACATAGAAAACAGCGTAATCCGAATACTTACAAATAGTACGCAGTAACTGTTCATTTTAAAAGTCTGAAAGAAGTCAAACCTGGCAGGCAGAATTTCTCTGTGACTTTTGTTTGTAGATTTTCCTTGCTGATGTTAATTGCTAATTTTTCCACTCTGGCAAATATGAGTGTTTAAATGAAAACAGCTTCAGTCAGATACCTAAAATAAAGAAGAATTGAAAATTAACCTCCTCTGTGCATTTATATCTTGTGAAACTGGCTTCAAGATGTCCCCATTGCCTGATTGTGTGTCACGAACATTCACAGAGAGCACCTTAAGTCCTGTGATGAGAAAGTGGAAGATCTTGACCATGCACACATTCCCCTTCATCATAGTCTGAGGGGAAAAGTCTGAAGCTTTGCTACTATGCATTAGGTTTGCAGAGATCTGTGGTGCTCCATCTGGGTGCCGTGCCATGAGGTTCTCAGATATAAGATGATGAAAGACATCCACCCTGCACTCTTGTGACATTTGAATTTCAGTAAGAGACTCAAATAACTGTTAAGAAAAATAACAACAAAATGTGGGACCATAATCCAGGCTACAAAAAAAATATATATTAGTTAAATGGTAATACAATTAACTGCTCTAAGGAGCCAGGTCAGGCATGCCATTGTGAGGAAATAAAAAGGACAGACTCTGCCAAGGTCTCGTGCAAGAGCCAGCATGGCATATTCATGTTTACAAGATGGCCAGAGGCCAGGGTATCTGGGACACAGAAATGGCAGGTTACAGTACACTGTAAGAAATAAGGTAGGCCGGGTGATGGGACATCTGTGAACCACTTTAAGAGGTTTGGATGTTATTGTAAACATGGTGGGAAGCTCTCTGACAGTGGTGTGTTTAGGACAGATGGTACCTAGCATAGTTGGAGATGATCAGTGGAACTGCAGTGTTGAAAGGTTCCGCACGGGACAGACGCCCAGATTCGAGCATCTCAGGGAAACACTTGGGGAAGGCATAATAATGCTGACCACAGGAGTGGTAGTGAAGGACCATGTCCACACTTAGGCTCTGCTGTGCAATTGCTGTGGGCTTGCTCACGGACGCAATGGAAATACAAGGGAGACAAGGATCAAGTTCAGCTCCATGGCTCGTGGAATGGGGTGTTGGTACTCACTCCGCGAGAAGAGGTGGGTGAATGGGTAGATGGAATGGAGGTTATCTTGGTGCTCTCAGGAAGTTTATGGTATTATTTTATAGCTAAGTGCTTTTGGGAAGGTGTTAGCTAGGTGTGTGGAGTGCACCAGAGCAACTGGGATTGCTCATGCTGCTCTCTTAGAAGAGGAGGTAGACAGGGAGACTATGAAATGCACTATTTAAAGTCACAGGTTCCCATTTCCTGTTTACAGGGATGACACAGTTTCTTTTGAATAGAGCTTCCTTCGTCATAAAATAAGAGTTTAGGATATTATTAGATATTTTTCAACTCCAACATTACACACACACACACACACACACACACACACACATGCGATTTCAACTCATAAACCACTGTTCTGTCAGGAACCATTTCTTTTACAAACCCTCATGGAATTCTATTCTTGGAAAGAAAGTATTTACCGTGTGGATTTATGACCAAGTGATGGCAACATCATTTGTTCTGAATGCCTTATCCTTCTCTTCCTGCTTATACCTCGGTAGTAGAGGTGAAGCCAGGGAACTCACTGGAAGCAGGATTGTTCCTCAGTTGCACATTAACAAGTGTTGTCTGCAGCCACATATGTATCTATGTCAGTGAATTTGTAAATGTTAAGTCAGTTGGGTTCATGAACTCGATTATGTGATCTCTGGGTATTTCCAGGATCTTATAAACACATTAAGGGGTCAAATTTCAGAAAGATTTCTGTTAAAAGTACATGTATGTTCTGTGAACACTCAGGTCATAGCTGAGCTTACCGTGATCACCATTGGTCAGAATTTCTGCTCTAGTAAATAGTGAAATTTGCCAGCCCTTGTGAGCATAGCCTCTCTCTGTCTCCAAGGTGGTATCGTTTGCATCTTGTTTGACTTTATTGTTCGACCTTCCCTGGCACCTGTCAATCTCCTGTTTAAATGACCATGGAGGGTAGGGGTAAGGGCAGGCCGTAGAAAAATGACTCGATGCTCTTCTTCCAGAGGACTCCAGTTCAGCTCCCAGTACACGTGTTTAGTTTGCAACGCCTGTCTTGTTGGCCACTTCACATACATCTGTAACTCCACCTCCAAAGGATCCAATCCAGTGCCCTCCACTGCCACCCTCGCACCCGGCATCCTCATCATTGTAGTTGAGCCTTAGTTGCTTGCTTCCTCCCAGCTCCCAAATAACCACAAGGAGACTTATTATTACATATGAATGCCAGCCTTAGCTTGACTTGTTTCTAGCCAGCTTTCCTTAAATTATCCCATCTACCTCTTGCCTCTGGGCTTTTATCTGTTCCTAGTCTGTATACCGTCCTTTCCTTCTTACTCCATAGTTTGCTGTATAGCCGTGTAGCTGGCCTTGGATGTCCACTCTCCTCCCTTTGTCCTACCTGATCTCTTCCTATTTATTTTCTCTGCCTTCCAGCCATGCCTATTTCTCTCTCCTGCCCCATGATCGACCACTCAATTCTTTATCAGACCAATCATGTGTTTTAGACAAGCAATGTAACACAGATTCACAGAGTTTAACAAATGCAGCATGAAAGAATGCAACCCATCTTTGCAGCATTAAACCAATGTTCCACAGCGCAGACACACGTAACACATCTTCAACTAATAGTCCACAACACATAATGACAAACACATACGTCATAAACAAAAATAAAACAGACTTCTTACAACGTCCACCTGAATTTGCCTCTGTGCTGTTATTATCGAGATCAACAAGAAAGCTATGAGTCAATGGTATGGAGGAAAACGGAACTGACAGAGCTTTTAAGTGAGCAAAGGAGGATAGGTGAAGATGAAGAGGAGGATTCAAGTTCTGCTGTGAAGGCAGACGTGTAGTGGTGGAAGGAGATGCCTTTCTTCCAGATGGAGTAAGTTACTGAAAGTTTGCAGGCGAGACTAGCCCGGAAAAGACGTGAAGTTCATAAAGGTAGAGAGAAAGACAGCAGGAGCTACTGGGCCCAGGACATAAGCCAAAGGCGTGACTGGAGTAGGGGACAAAGGTCCTGTTAATTGTAATTGTAATAGCAAGAACACTGCTGTCCCTGCTCCGGTAAAGTGTCTGGAGTTGTCCTTTGGGTGCTTGTATGTTTTCAGTGAAATAACAAGCAAAAGTACCAGCAAGGAAAGATTTGAGAAGAAAGGCAGTCTGGCGAGCCAGGGACAAGGGTGGGAGCGAATTAACAGAGGGAGAGAGGAATGCAGTGGGGTGGAGTTTATGAGCCACACTGTGGCACATGCGCATTACAACACATACTGAAGAGCACAGGGGCACTGTAAACAGTGCAAGCTGAACTTGGTCCTGCAGTGGAGGAAGCAAGCAACTAAGGCTAGTGACAGCCATGGGAGTATGGCTTAGAGGACAATCTGAGCAGGACCCATGAGAAGAGATGGATCCAGAAAGCTGCTCAGAACTGCCCCCTCCCCCATCAAAGGACCTTTGCCACGACCTCTCCTGTGCTTCGGACTGTCCGGCTGGTCTCTTACAATTCCCTTGGCCACACGCCCCATGTGGTGTTGTTCCTTTAATCTGCTGTCCTCATGAAGCTGTTTCTGGCAATATTGTTTGAACACCTGTGTGAGGTTCTGCTTGACCAGTGTCTTTGGGCCTCCTTTTCAGCGTTTTCTGACACGCCAGCCTGTCCCATTCATTCTGCCACCGAAGCTGTGGTATCAAGAGGAGGTTTCCCATGGTTCATTGAACTTCTGTTCAGGAAAACCTGTCAGTCATCTTCTTGTAAATATTTTCCTTGAAGGCCCTTGCGCTCTCTTGTCCTCTCCTCAAATCCGTCCTTTCTCTCCATAAAACTCTGCTAATATCCTATGGCTATCGAGCCGAGGGTAAGAGCTGGAGAGGGTTCAAACAGACCTGCCTGGTGTCATTTCTCAGAAGAACGTTTTTCTCAACTCTGCTCTTTCCCCCAAAAATAAGACTTTTCTTTTATTTTTTCTCATTTTTTTAAGGTCCTGAGTGTCCTTTCTCCCAAACCTGCAGGACAGTGTGCCCTACAGTTACATAGCCAGAACCAGAACGAGTGCAGTGTGCAAACAATTATGTATTTAAGACAGGAACTGCTGATTAGTGTTCAGAACCAGGACAATTATACAGAAAATAGTCCTCTAGCATGACTTAAAGATGTTTTAAGGATGATGGAAGGAATTTCTCCTTATGCTGACTGGAATAATAGAAATTAAGTCGTCAGCACAAAGGAAATGAATATTGAAATTTTCTTTTTTCCTTTTGATATGTTTTTTAATTGGTATGCGTTTTCTTTGCTGGATCATCTCGGCTGGGCTTGGAGATATTTGGGTCTTATTCTATTACAGTTCATTTCTGTATATTCTTGTTCTCCACCAAAATATGGTATGAACTGTGACACTTTTTATGAAATATTTTCAGTCTACCTGCCTCCTTTTCCGCCTTCATCCCAAAGGGAGCACCTTCCCAGCAGTGACTCTGAGCCACCTCACTCCACTCCCGTGCCTGCCTGTACATGCAGGGGCTACTCTACCCCCAGATTTTACTCTTTAAAGTCCTTTTTAGATAGAAAATAAAATGTTTGACACATGAAAATGAGATCAAAATGCTGTGGTCTTATTTCTTTAAAGTGCACTGAAACAAGGGCTGGGAGGAAGAAAGGTGTGCCCAGTTCCCAGTCATTAACAGTGGCTTGAACCTGATTGTCACTCAATGAACAATTGTTTAAAAATGATGAAAACTCCCAATATAGATCCCTCCAATTAAATTTAAAGGCTGTACCAGCTTGAGATGGATGGATCACATGACATCTAAAGACCTTGCCGTTCAAAGTTTGAGTAAATTTTTTATTCAAACATTAAAATGTGCTTAGATTTTTTAAAATCCTGCTATATGTGAATAAGAGTTAAACTAAAATTTTATACAGAAAAAAAATTATAGTTTTGGTTTCCGTGGTCACATTATCTGCATGCTGCTAACTAGGATGGATGGCTGGAAAACTGTTACACAGGTATCGACCCAGCCAAGTAAGAAAGACATCTAAATAATTTTTTATTTTAAATCTAGTTCCTTGTTTACATTTTATTTAATTCAGTTCGGGTCCAATCATAAAATATCATGCCCTTACAAAATGGTAAAGATCATTGATATTTCCACAATGACTATTTCTGTATTTTACAGTTCTGTTTCTGAAATACTGTCATAATTTGATCCTGTGGGCACCAGAGAATTAGTTATAAAGAACCACAATGGTTCTTGGGGGTTGTAGAGCAGTTAGCATTTGCTTAGATGTGAATTTGGAGAGGTATCTACACTAACATCAGCCTTTCTTAAGAAAAGGTGAGTCTCAGGTTTACTTATAAGTAGACATTTGAACTATGTCCTTATGGAAGTTTTGTAGCTTCCATGGACAAGGCTTATCCACCTTCTTCTCTTAAAGTTTCCAGCATTTTCTAGCTCAAGTTGAGGTATTAAAAATGAGAGTATGAGTTGAATCTGTTGCAACAAGAGCTATTGACTTCTGAACTCCTGAACACTCTCTTCTAGCTACTCTCGAAATCTATTGAACAACTGAAGCAACCAGGCAGCCATCTTGAAGAAGCAGAGGAGGAGCTTCATGGGGACCAGTCCATGGAAGACAGAGCGACCTCTAGCGACCACAGTGCTAGGAGCAGCAGCAGTGCTTGTGTGGAGGACACACTGGGACAAGTTGGGGCTGTGAAGGTCAAGGAGGAGCCAGTGGACAGCGATGAAGATGCTCAGATACAGGAAATGGAATGTGGGGAGCAGGCTGCTTATGTGCAACAGGTAATAGGCAAAGATTTAGCTCCAGGATTTGTAATTAAAGTCATTATTTGAACATAAATGTGCTGCAGATTTTGGTAAATGCTTATCATTACCTATCAGCTTATATCTCCAATTTTAGTGTTTAAGAATTCTAAAACAGGTAAAATGATTTTTTTCTATATAAAGATCATTCTATACTGATCTGTGAATGGGTATGGGTATCAAGGTTTCATTGAACCTTTACTGGTAAGAAAATGCCTGTTACACTAAAATTATGCTATATAATATCCAGGTAATTAATAGGCTTTAAATCAATCTCAAAGCCTGATACAACAGTTACTTCTAGTGAAAATAAACTCATTGTTGTTTTTAGTTTTATCTGCTGAGGTCTGTGAGTACAGAATGTTGTCCACAGCCTGATCAGTGAAGCATTCTATTAGAGATGACGTTTTTTAACATATAAAATTCATTTTTTCATACAACTGTACATAGTGTATCATACCATAGTCTTGAACACTGTTGAAGGAAGTCTGCTCCCTGCCCTCCTTCTCTCTCTCTCTCTTTCTCTCTCTCTCTCTCTCTCTCTCTCTCTCTCTCTCTCTCTCTCTTTTAAGTAGAAACATGGCTACCATGCCAGGAGCTCTAGGTTATTGCGTAGATCACAACTGAAAACCTTAGCCATTCAGGTGGTTTGGAGCAGAGATACAAGCTGAAGTTCTGTTTTGACCATTACCTTATGTCTGACACAGCACTGCACAATGCTTAAACCTTGTGTAATTTGCTGATGTTGAGTACTGAAAGAGATCAAATGGAACCGATGCAAATGCTGTCGAGAAGCATCGTGCAGCCCTGTGGTCCACACAGATGCTGCGATGTATGCACAGCTGCAGAGAACGTAGTAAAATTACCACCTGATACCAAATTAAAAGCAGGCTTACAAGAGGGTGACTCACACTGATGCCTGGTATCCTTAGGATCTCTCGCATACCATGATGTATACCACATCATTTTGACAAATAAATAAAAAAGCTGAATGTTGGTTTAACAAGACAAATCTGCTTGTATATGATGCCCTTCCAGAACGACCATGTCCTTTGATGCTGTAAAAGCACAAACTTTGAACTTTGAACGCAACAGAGACAGAGACAATGTTTATTTAAGTCAGTTCTTTGTCTACTCCTGCTGTCCTACAGAAAAGCAGTTCTGTGAGGGGACAGGAAATGTCTCGTGCAAACAGGAAGTCCAAGTGACTCATGTTCTGCGGCATGTAGGAGAAACAATCCGAGGGTAGTGTTCTACTCTTTCAGTTCTTAAAGGGTGTTCTATGAATTGATTTATTGGCTGGGAAAATCCCACCGTGAGTTGGGAAACCCTTACGGAAGCTATTGGCTAGAACGTCTTCTGCATATTCCCCTTTGATATGTTTGCCTTCTTTTACGGGTTTACTTTTGTTAAGCTAGTCAAACGTACGCTGTATTAAGACCCCTTTGGTACGGATAATCCAAATTGACCTAGAATCTTCATGAGGATTTTTTCTATTAAAATATTTATGTTCCTTGATCCCTGCTATTTAAGGTGTAGTATCTTGTTTCAGAAGACAGCACTTACGCCAAATGTAGAAATGGTTCAACTGTATGTTATTAGCACATGTTGTTTACACTTCGCTGTGACATTTAAAACTATTTCTTTTAAAATGTTCCTGCTAAAGATACATTATCCTTTTTTAAAAAGTCTCCATTTGAATTAAATTAACATAACTAGAGTTAGAAAGTTAAAAGTTTTTCCACATAATGAAAGTCCTTCTGATAATTTGACAGCTAGTTCTAATAGGTAACTCTCCCTATCACCAATATGTTTGGGTTAATATATTCCTTCATATTAAAATGACTGTTGTCAGTTGTTTTGCATTAAAAATATGACATGCCTAAGATAAAATTGTATATTTTTCCATCTCATAAATATTCATTTTCTTCAAATTCCTTTTTTCAATCTCATAAAAAAAAAGGGATAGTGCATCTTTTAAAACACATTTTATTTGGGGAGGAACATGTGGCTGAGCAGACTTTTGTATAATATTTCTTCAAAGATATGTGATCAAAAACAAAAAAAAACTATTTTTTATAATGTCATTGGAGAGAACTTCATCAGTACATTTGGTGGACGTAATTGTTTGAATTTGATAGCTTTTGAATTTATTCAAGAAACTACCTGGAACCAGTAAAACGAAAAGCTGGACATAACTAACCTTAGAATTTACCAATAAATGTCTCTTCTAAGATCTACTGTATTTATTATGATTTACACCCTTGGAGGTGATATCTTGTTTTGTGTTGTAAATATATTGTTTGTATGTTTCCCTTCTTGCCTTCTGTTATAAGTCTCTTCCTTTCTCAAATAAAGTTTTTTTTAAAAGATCCCTTTTCATACATTTGGCTTTGTGTAAAGTTGATATGTTTAATGGAATTTGAAACCTGTACATTAGATCACATATACAAATTTCCATTTTTTTTGTTGAAACAAGAAAATGAAGGTATTTTGAAAAGTTGCTTCTGATACCATTTAAAATAACATAAAACAGTAACAATATTGAACTATTTGTATCAGCCATTATCAACCAGGAGACAGATGTAAAATCGGTTGCATGCTCCATTTTCTAGTGTGGCCTTTTTAAGGATGTGTTATCCTCTTTGGTATTTAAATTAAAATGTCATCCTCTAAATATAAAAGAAATATAAATAGTCCCTAGTGTTATTCAACTTAAAAATTATTTTAAACTTTTAACATGGCCTGTCAAATGCTCAGCGTTAGCTACAGGCGTCTGCTACCAAGCCTAACAACGTGAGTTTGATTCCCAGGTCCCACACGGTGGGAGGAGAGAACTGAGTCCTCAGACTGTCCTCTGACAACACATCGGTTGTGGCGCACGCACGCATGCACACACACACACACACACACACACACACACGTAATTAAAACTTTAAAAATAAGCTAAACCTGCTCCCTTGAATATAACAAGCTCTCAATAACCGTTAAAATGAATCTTTTTGCAAGTACCTTAATGCTGTCTATTACAGTGAGATTCCAAACCACAGATAAAAATGATTGTGAGTAAGTTCAGAGAGGAGAGGGAGGAAATGCTTGAGAGAAGAGGGATGAAGCGCGCTCCCCGTGTGTGGTGGCAGTTATTCTAGAGCTGTGTGAAGAGCGGCCAGCCAGATAAAGCCAGCTTTCCTGTGCGCTGAGGTCTAGCGTGAGGTGATGTGAGCCAGCCCCGGGCTGTCCAGCTTGTGCCCCTTAACTGTCAGAATTTCAGAATGTGCTACTGTGTGCTGAGTTAAAAGGGTTAAATGTGATTTTGTTTAATGTCCTCTGGTTCATTTAGTCTATCCTCTAGTACCTGTCATGCAGGTTAATGTTTCTGCAGGTCAGAAGCGTGCTGCGGTATAGTACATGAGATATCATCCTGTTGTCAGTGGGGGAGGTGGAGGCTGAAGCAGAGATGCCTGCCTTGCACAGAAATGAGCAGTCGTCTGTAAGAAGTTTTATATTCGTCATACTTAGTGTTTGCCGAAAAGTGTTAAAAGGGGATTCAAGTTCAACGTATTTTTAAATCTAGTACCTGATTTATATAGATATTAATAGCATAGTGGCTCCTCGATCTTGTGTTTCTTTCAATAATCGAAACATGTAGTTCTAAATAATTGTGTATGGGTAAAACTGGGTACACAGCTAAGGATCAAATGATTCAAGTCTGTAATTGTAGTTTCTCACAGTGAAGAACTCAGAGGTACAAGAGGACTTGGAGATGATTTCTCTTTATTATTAACTTCTCCACACCCAATTTAAAGAGGACAATGCGGGGCGGGGAGGGGGGAATCATCGAATGTTGACAGGTATTAACCAGAAATGCGGCTTTTGAGTCAAGCTATGACTATATTTAAGTTTTTACGTGTTTCTATTCGTGTAGCTGTTTCCTAGCACAATAACTTCCTGGAGTCTTAGCAAATGTTTAAACAGTGCCATATTCCTGCATCTCTTTGATGAAATGTAGTTTCATTTTAACTATGGCAAACCTAAAATGCATGAAGTGTGTTGTGAGCACCTTGAATCTATTGACCTCTTCGCTCCATCCACGGGCATTTGGGGTGGTTATCGCGTGAAACGCTCCTGGCAGGGGCCGTCCACCTTTGATAGGAACCTGGGCATTCTGACCCTCGAGTTTGTATCCGCAGCCCTGACTCCTGTGCTATGTGCACAAAAATCCCTTTTACATATCCAAGATTCCTACCCCCCACACACACACCATATTCAGCTGCTCCTATAGTCCTCCTAGTCTCCTTGAACCTAGACCTCTCCTTCTCCATCAACATTAATTGATTTGAATCCGTTCTTTACATCATTGTGGTAAATGACAAATGTCGAGTGTTTTCCTAGATCATAGATGAGAGTTTTGTGCATGTAATCTTGAAATGCATCCATGTTTCGTCATGAAAACATGGATGCCTCTTCTTTCCGGCTGGAGGCAGTGCTGGAATGGAGCGAGATGCTGTGCACTTGGGGTAAATGTGGGAGATGTAGGAACACTGCCCAGGTGATTTCAGCTGGCAACTTGTCACAGCCCAGAGTTATCTGAGGGAATCTCAGCTGGACTGTGGGTGAATCTGTGAGGCATTGTCTCCCTTGCTAACTGAGGCAGGAGTACCTGGTCCACTGTCAGCAGTGGGTTGTCTCAGAAAGCTAGCTGAACAGGTGTGGAGTGGCAAGCCAATAAACAACATTTCTCAGTGGTTTCTGTTTAAACCTCTCTTGAGTTTCTGCCTTGGCTTCTCTAGGTGATGTACTGTTACATGCAAGTCCCATTCCTCCCCAAGTTACTTTTGGTTGTGGTGTTGATCACAACAAAATAAACCATGCTAGGACCAAAAAGGGAGGAACTTCAATGAAGTTGTCTGTCTGTCTGTTGGCATTTCTTGGATCTTTTTACAGCTAAAGTCCAGTCTTATACATAAGCAGACACCGTCTCTTATAATCCTTTGAATTGCTGAGGTTGCACTGATTCACTTGGACCAAAAGTGGCCCGATAAGATAAGATAAGATAATAAGAGAGAGGCAAAGGGAATCATTCCCAGGATTCTAGACCTCCAAGAGGGTTGTCTGGCTCAAAGGTATATAAAAACCTGTCTGAGGGAGATTTAGGCTTTGATCATACGCTCCAGTTGTGGTCCCATTGCCTAGACATTATGCTCTGGAATCCACGTGAGTCATACAGGCCCTTGAGGACAATCCAATTCCCAATCAGTTTTGGAGAAGGTAGAGGTCTCAGATGACTCCCTGGTGCACGGTCTAATTTGTCATGCCTTTAACCACAGATCATCTGATTCCTGGCTTGATAGTTCGTAGGATATAATGACTCCTTTCTCGTGTATATTCTCAGTGTCCTCTGCGGTGTGGCTCAGCCACAGATTATTTTCACTGTGTTCACCACTATTATTCAGCAGTGTTTGTTCTTTTATCTATTTATCTCTAATAATTTATATACTCTCTACTTATCTCTGGTGTTGGGCTTTCTTGCCCCACTAACCCTTCAACAATGATATGGATTCATTATTCATTATGAAAACTAGGCCTTTTGCTTAGGCTTGTTCCCAGCTAGCTCTTATAACTTAAATTAACCTGCTTTATTATTCTGTGTTCTGTCACATGGCTTTTTACCTTTTGTCCATTCTGTATGTCTGACTCCCTCAGTGTCTTGCTGCTGTTTCTCACGGGCCTGGATTCATACTGAGTTCCTCTCTCCCTCAAGGTCCTGCCTATTCTCTCCGGCCTAGCTATTGGCCATTCATCTCTTAAACCAACCACAGTGACACGTCTTCACACAGTCTAAACAAATGCCTGCTGATTTAAATAAACTTACCTGTACAACTTTATTTGGCCAGACCTTACCAGATTTGATTTGCCAATGTGGATGTTCATATCCATGAACTTAGATACTGTGTGGCCTTTCTTCCCCAGGTTCTTCCCTTTAACACAATATTTCAGGTACAAAAAGTAAGGAGTTACTGATATGCAGTCCAAAGATGGAGATACTTTATGAAAGGAGACAAGTTGGGAACAAAAGGCCACGCAGTGCCCGACTTCCCTGGTCTGAAATGTCCACACTGACCTGCAGTACTAACCCATTACAAAATTATATATTGTATAATTCATCAGTCGTCAGATGCAGGACCATGTCTCTACTAATAATGAGGCTATTCATATAAGAGTTTTGTTTCTGCTAATGGATGTTCTTATTTATCTCCATAATTGGTGTGTCCAGTGGCAACTTTACCATTTGAAGGAGTAATACTTCTTTTCCGTAAACCTAAGCTATATGGCTTTCCTACCAGCAGTGATTATGGTTCCCAACACTCCCCACCTCTCCAGCACATGCTGGTCCTGCCCCTCCTCTCCTGTGTGTGTGTGTGTGTGTGTGTTTGTGTGTGTGTGTGTGCGCGCGCACGCGCACGAGCACTAGTACTATACCTCAGAGCTCTCCCCCTTGTTCTCCTAGGCAGTGTCTCTTACTGAGCCTGAAGCTTACAGCAGAGAACCTGCTGCGTCTGCCAGCCTAGCACTGGGATGGAGGGCATGTGCTCCCATACCCCGCTTGCTTATGTGGGTTCCAGGGCTCCAGTTTAGGTCCACTTGTTTGCAGTGGAAACTTTACCATCTGAGCTATCGTCCCGGTCTCAGTTTTTGTTTTTTATGGCAGTCATGATAATAGCTGGGAATTGCTATGATTCTTAAATTGTTTTCTACTTTACCCTGGGTTAATAATCATGAACATTTTTTTTCCATTTGCTTATTTTCCATTTGAGGAATTTCCTTAGAAAATGTCTATTTACATATATACTATTTTTAAATTATCCTTTTGTTAGAGTTAATAAGTGCATATGATTCCAATTAAAATGTTCCACCATCTTGTGATTTTTTTTATAATTTCCTTGATAATGTACTTTGACTATCAGACACTTTTGATCTTACTGAATGCCGGTCCACCTTTATTTCCTTTGGTTGCTTATGCTTTAGATGTTGTTGAAGAAGCCATCTTCTGACACAAAAGCACAAAGATTTCCTCTTATGTTGCCTTCTACATGTTTTGCAGCAGGTAGTGTTTGGCCTGTGGGTTGTTCTGAGTTCTGTGTATCATTTGCTAAAATGATTTTCTTTTATACATTCAAGAGTTTTGATATTTTAGACTATTATATTAGAGTATTTGATATTTTGTGGCTGTGTATCCCAGACTGCATTTAGAATCCTCCTACCTCAGGCTCCATGAGCTCTAGTTACAGCCTTGGCAGCAGTGCTGGACCCGTGATTCATAATGCAACTCTTCACAGGTGCGGGGCTCTCTCTTCCCCTGTCTCTGGTGGATTTGGCTCTTGCTCTCCTCCCATTCCTGCTAATGACTCTCGTCCTTTTCTAACGCATGATGTAGGTTGCTCTTTTGTTTTGCCTTTGCAAGGAAGCGTGGAACTTCTTACCATCTCAGTATTTATTTTTGATATTAGCTGGATGAAATAAAAATAGGTTTATCTTTTTATGAGGAATGCCTCATGGAGGTGTACTTTCCAAAATGAGTCAGTTAATTTTCTCCACAGATATAAAGTCCTCCTTTTGCTACTCACATTTACCTCTGTCTAATTTATGCTTAAATTTTCATGTTATGTTAATGCTCATGCCTTTTCTTTGATTTTCCTGATTCTGTTAATAGAATTTTTAGAAAGATTACCAAAAGTTCACTATTAAGTTGGATACCCACATATACCTACAGAGCATTTGACATGTGGCTGACTAGAAACAGAACATTTCCAAAGGACAAAGTATTGACAAGCTTTCAAAGACATAGGAAAATATGTATTAGTACGGAAATCATCCTTGTTGGTTACATATTGAAATAAAAAGGTTTAAATATATGGGATCATATAACATCAGTAAATTTAATCTGATTTGTTTTCTCCTTTCAATATAGCTAATCTAACGGTCAGATTATATTTATATATGTTATTTTTATGTATGAGTCATGCTAATTTTATTTATCTACATACATGAATTATATATTAAATATGCTATGCAAATAAACAAATCATACACTGAATATGTTTCTACACCAGGAAATCTTCATTTTGTTTTCCGTTTTGGTACTGGATAGAACTCATCCCACGATTTCGGCAATGTGACTTGTGAGATCTGAATGAACAGATGTCACGCTGGCGTCTCCCCTCATGCTCAGACTGCTGCAGAAAGAAGAGCTCTATACTATGGGAATGGTTCAATGTTAAAGATCTTTCTGCTTTACCTTAAAGACAACTCAAAGCTTTAGTTCCATTTTCATTGTTATTTGTAAGGACCGTTCACTGATTCTGTCTCTCTCATCTCAGAGATGAGGAACTGACTGAAGATGCTTCTTCTCTTGAACATTATTCGGCAGTGGAAGAGCCCATTTGAACACCAGGATAGACAGATTATCTCTTTAGTTATCTTTGGTGGCCCCCTCTCTTCTAAGTTGTTGTTGCTCTCTGTCTTTCTCCTTTCAAACCACCACATCTTTTCACCCCTGGCTCTTGATTCCTCAGTCACTGCCCTGGTTAATGCCGACATAAATTCAGGCTTGCATCATGATGATAGTCTCCTTTGCATTTGATATGCACATTGAATTAACAAGGTAAGATACCATTTCATGCTCTCTGCAGCAAGTTCTTGTTTCCTGCAAACGGCCTCCGTCTCCTAGTTCAACCTCACACTCCGACCTGGGACATTCCCCAACCTAAGGTGTCCTTAGGATGTAGACTGCATAACACATCTTCAGTGGGGATGGGGTCTAGTCAGCAGGGGTTCTTCAAGTTTTTATTCTTGTCTTGGGAGCTTTGACTGCCTTTTCTAAATCCTGTTTTCCCTTTGTATGGTATCTCTGAATTCTCCAACTCATTTGAACTCTAACCCTCTTGGAGTGAGTTGCATACTCTTCTATGAGTAATTCTTCTTTAAATCTTTCTTCTCTGTTATTATAAGCTCTTGTCATTGGGTTCGGGGGGAATATACTGAGTTACTTGTGGTTCCTCTACCACTTGGTGCCTATGAACTGCATCATTAATTTCATTTGAGCAATTGTTGGGTTTCAGTCTACTTATCCACGTGATAATGCCTGCATTTTCCATGTTATTTTACTTGATAGTTTTTATTTACTGCATGAGACAGAGCCTTCCCCATTAAACTGTTTCATGAGCTGTATTTCATTGGTAATATTTTCTTTAAGCCAACATATTAGATATATTCTATATAATTCATTTTCATGACTAGTAAATGATAGTTTTTTATTTTATGAATTTCTTGGCTAATATCATTCATGAATTACTTGATTTTATATATTTTATGTTCAAATATGTATCAAAATATTTTGTCTACACCACTTTATTTCATAATGGTCATGACTTCTTAATTAACTTTTCACTTTTGTGCAGGATCCTCAGAATTTCTGAAAATTGAAATTTTGGAAAAGGACAAAATGATTCATATTAATATTTTATCGGAGTATATAAAGCTCATCTTTATCTAAGTAAACTGTGGCTAAACATAGAAACTGGTGTGGTCATTTTTACAATGTACAAATCAGTCCTTGGACAGTGCACATGGCAACGCTTCCTGATTGTAACCTCTGAGTGATGGTATTGCTGAATGGAGAGGCTACGAGAGTCCAAATGGAAACCCCATCACCTCGTCGCCACTGCGTGTGAACAAATTTATTTAACCATCCCAAGGCCATGCTGCTAATTTGTTAAATGTGGTCAGATGTTGTAATTATTGTAAAAATTGTAGGTTAAATCCCTATGAACAAATCAAAAGCAAAGTCCTAAAACCTGTCTCTGTTTGGCACTTCACAGGAGGCTCTCCTTTGGAGTCACATGGGCTCTGCCTCTTTGCTGTTACCACAGCAAGCGTTGTTATGATTTTATGTTTTGTTAGGATTGGGGGAGTTTTTGTTTTTTCTTTGGAGACAGCGTGTGAAGTATAGCAGGCTGATCTTGAACTCCAAGTTCATCAGAGAACAACTGTGAACTCCTTATCCTCTTGAATCCAGTTTCCTATTGCTTGGGTTACAATATCACCAACTTGATTCTGTTCCTGTTTTCTATCAAACATTCTGAGTATATTTTGTCTGTGTCCAGTTAGGTAAATGATGAAAGGGCATGTGAAGATGTAGTTTTTGCTGGTTTCTTGACCTTAGAGAACTTACTTCTTGAATTTAAATAGCCTTTAGTCTGTTAATTTCTTTCAACGCAGAGGACATATTTCTCTGACCCATTGTTTCAGTGTTTTATGAGTGTTGGTCATGTTAGTCAACCTTTAGCTATCTTTTTTTCCCTTTAACGTTTGTATTGTATGAAGTAAAATGCCTTTAACATTATTTCTGAAGTACATATTTTAAAATTTTGGTTTTGGTTTTTTACACAATTGTCTGACAAACATCAATATAACACAACTTGATTCTGTTGCCATTGACTTTCCTTTCCCACACTAGACTGGGTTTCTCTTTCTCTGGTGTCCTATATACTCACCACACCTGTATCTGACACTGTATAGAAGCTGCGAAAGGTTCCCCTTCAGAAATAGTTCTCACATTGGCTGTTATTCCATAATAATTTGAATTATTTTTAATAAAGTTTATTCTTTGGCCACCAAACTTTATAATTTTTACCGAGTTTTAAAATTGCTTTTCAAAATATAGATTATGTATTTTGACAAATGCACAGTATTTATATCACTCCAAGGAATCTTCTCCCCACTTCCTTAAAACCAACTTCTCATTCTCAAAGTCTGCCCAGATCATGCAATTGTTGTCTATCTGTCACTGTTCATTGCTTTTCATTTTTGTCAGTGAATTGTAGTTATTTTTTTTTAAAAAAAACATATGTGTGATACTTTCTATCAAGATATGTTTTATTCAGACAAAAATCTTTCTGAAACCCATTGATGTGTCAGTAATATTGACTTTTAGTTCCTGGGTAGTATTCAATTGCATGGATACACTACAGATATTTATGCAGTGATTTATTGGTCAAAACCTGCGTAGTATGTTCATGCGGGCTGTTATGAATGAAGCTTCATTAAGCAGAACGTTTTGTAGATATTGGGGGTTTTAGTTTAATAATTATATGTAAGTGGAATTATTCAGCTGGATGCTAAGTATATGTTTTGCTATATAAAAGTCTGCCAAGCTTTTTGTAACTGGCTAATCTGCATTTGATCAACAAAGGATACTTCTATCACTCTACCTCCTTGTCAATACTGGGCATTGCAGTATTGACTGACACATGCAATATATTACTGTGTCTACTCAACTGATTTTACTAGGTTCTTGTTGTGTCTTAACTTGCATCTCCCTGACAACTCATGTTGTTGAGCATCTTTAGATTTGTTCTTTGACAATTCCTGTACGTGTGAGTCAATAATTCACTCACACTGCAGACCTTTCATGGGCGTATCCTTCTATTGTTGGCTCAGGGAATAATGCATGTTTTGGATAAAATGTTCTCCTAGTTCTATGCCATGGAAAATATTTTCATCTACCCTTTCGCTCACCTTGCATTCAGAGAAGCAATGTTTTAGTTTGGATGCATCGGTTCCTTCCCATTTTTCTCTACAAAGCCCTTATTTCTTCTAGTTTACCTTCATATTTAGAGTTTTGTGTGGTATGAAGATAAACTGGAGTTCATCATTACATCTGGCTGTCTAAAATTTCAGCACCGCTTTTTTTCAAATATTGTCTATGCTATTTTGAATTCTTCTGGTACTTTCTAGAAAAAATTGATTGAATAGAGTGTTTAGCCAAATGTCGAGACTCTATTGTATTCCACCGAATTTGTATCAACACGACAGACTCATGATTTCTGCTGCTGCGTAGTGGATCTTAAAGTCACATTGTGCGCTTTCTGTGCTCCTTGGTAGTTCTAGTTGCCTTGGTTTTCTGCAATTTGCTTATCACTTTCCTAAATATATCCTTTTTTTAATGACAATTTTTTGCTCCATTTACTTTATATATCTGAGAATTTGAGAATCTTACATTTTTAGAAAATGCAAGATCTTATTTGTTCATATATTTTTTTCCTCCTGTTTTCCTCATATTTTCTAATGGGGCTATAATTGTGCTGGCCTTCTCCATTCTGTTTATAGGTCTCCAAGCCTGCACATGTCCCTTGTCCTGTTTTTTTTTCTGTTTATTTCTATATATGCAACTTCTATCGCTATCTCCCTCCTTTTGTTGTCAGTGAATTTTCCATCCACGACATTGTCTTTCTTACCTGGAAGAGTCCTTTGATTCTTTGATAGATTTCCCATTCCTCTGCTCTGTATTGCCATAGCCCTCTTGAACTGATTTTTGTTAACCCGGTCTCTGCATTTCCAGGTCTGGTACTGCGGCGTAGTTTTCCTCTTGAACACACTTATGTTTTCTCACTCCTTTTCAGACCTAGTAACTTTATTTAGACAACGGACAGTTTGAGATGGTTATCCTTCTTGAAGGCTTGTCCCGAAGTTTCCTCTGAGCACACAGCTGCCTTTGATTTCAGTGCAGCTTTTTCTTACTCTACCGTGTGGCCCTCTGGACCACATCAACTACGCTGAGTACTTCGGTCCTTGAGTGACTCGAGAAATACTCCATTTTAGCTCACTGGGACAAGGGACAAGGGCAATGAGGAAGAAGGTAAGAATTTATGAAGAATAGCATTAAGACAAATAGAGCTGCTTTGGTTTAATTTTAGACCCATCTTCATTTAAGATTCCTAACTCTTATTGACCCCTACAAAGTCAGTTTCTGGGGACGGTTGAACCATTTTCTGCTAGGCTTTGAATTTATTAGATTTCAGTCATTTTTATATTCAAGGAATTCAAATACATATATTTTATATATACATAAATGTGGAAGAACAGCCATGAAGTTTCACTTATATGTACACAAGGCAACACAGACTGAATGGGCATGACTATCCCCCATGCATCCTCAGTGATGGTTACTCTGTAGTTTCATGGAATAAAGCCAATATATACAATGTCACCTAATTTGAATTTCAGTTTAAATAATCGGCCTATGAGTTTTTACTTCCAGAAGAGCAGCCTTTAAGATTCTGCTCCTGGAAGCTGGAGTAATCCAGTGGCGCCATACTGGAGATTAAGGCCCTGAGACAATAGGGCAGGGTAGCGCCCTACAAAGAAATCCACACAGTTGATTTTCTATGGAAGTGTCAGGAATGCTTTGGAGGATGGCAGTCTTTTGCAAAAATTTTGCTAGGAAAACTGGATCACCACATGCAGAAGAATGAAATTTGACCCCTCTGACCTCAGGAATACTTTACAACAAACATCAGCTAAAATGGATAACTTAAATATAATACACCTAACTGTGAGTCTATAAATTGCTAAAGAGAAACTTTCAGGGAAACTTGCCATGGTATTACTATAGGCAATCAACTCCTGGCTAAGATTTAAAAACAGAAAGCAGACAGGTAGATCATGGGAAATGCGGAAGCTACCGCATGCCAAAGGAGACACTCGACAAAGAGAGGAGACAGACTCGTCTACAGAATAGGAGAAAATACTTGCAACATGTATCATCTGGTAAAGATGATTCAACATTCGTAAGAAATCAAACATCTCCATAGCAAGACCATAATAAATTGATTTTTAGATGAACAAAGCACTTGAATAGTAACTCCCCAAAGGGAAACAGCTCTGTGTTAATATGTTTGTGCCAGGATATGCAGCACAGCTAATCACCAGAGAGAGGCGAGGCGCACAACGAGGAGGCATCATCTCCCATGCTCTCCAATGGCGCCTACAAAGGTGACAGAGATAGTGTCCGGAGAGGATGTGACTCAAAGGAGCTCTGACACACTGTGAGCAGATATGCAAGCCATCCCCATCTTGGCAAGCAGTATGAAGACACCACAAACTATTGAAAGAACTGTTAAATGGAGGGCGATCCCACCAGAGTACTGGCAGTACTAAAATCATTGGGCAGGATGTAACGAGGGGCCTGTTCGTTGGAGTTACTGTCCCGCCCTGTACCCCACAGCTGGCAAGCCCCAAAGAAAATCACACAGAGGTCTCCATAAGATTATAAACTAATTGGCCCATTAGCTCAGGCTTCTTACTAGCTCTTATAATTTATATTAACCCATTGTTCTTATCTATGTTAGCCACATGGCTGGTACCTTTCTCAGCGAGACAGCTCATATCCTGCTTCTTAGATGGACTGCGTAGGAATGCCAAGGGAGCTTCCTGCTTCCTGGAGTTCTCCTGTTCTCCCCTCTACTTCCTGTCTGGTTTTCCCACCTATATTCTCTGCCTGGCCAATCAGCATTTATTTAAAACATGATTGACAGAATACAGACATTTCTCCCGCACCACAGGAGATGTCTGCACATTGATAACTTCGCTGTGACCCTGTTCGCAATGGACCAGATGTAGGATCTACTTCAGTGTTCATCATCAGAGGAGTGAGTGAAGTGAAGGTGGATCATACACACAGTGGGATATTTTTTCTACATAAAAAAAAGAAATCCTGCTATTTGGGACAATTTAAATGGCTCTGGAGATCATTATGTGGAGTAAGCCAGGCACAGAAAGTCAAATTATACTACATTATCACTCATGCAGAATATAGATGCTCACCACATATATAAACCATGTTTATGTAAGTGGGGAAGTCATAATCTATGGTGATTTGGTATTTTCTGTATCTTTAAGTTAAAATTCCCTCCCACTCTCAGAATTCATGACCCTTATTAGATTAGACGGTTTCCTTTCCTTTGATTTCTTTTAAAATGCTTAATCACTGACTTCTTCATCCAGATTGCCAACTGGGATTTCATAATAAATATTTTACAGTTGGAAATCACTGAAAATAAAAAAACTCTCATTTATAAAATCGAGTGGCACCTATAATGTATGTGTATTTTCTAGAAACATCAAGTATGTTTGTTTAAAACAATGTGGTCTTATATGAAAGCCTAGAGCTGAAATAATTCAGAGCAAATTATTCTGTTCTGTTAAACCTACAAGAGGAAGAAAATGCAGTTTCTCTAAAGTCCCCAAGGGTGGTGGGTGACTCTTTGGTCTTAATCTCTAAATCTGCAGTAAGGTAAAGAAAAGAGAACACACAAAACTAGTGGGGACATAACCATTTGAACTGCGATTTTTCATGTGATTCAGAAGGACTGAGGCTTCTACTATATTTGGTGTATTTGTATGGTTTAGAAAATTCAGAATACTGGCTTATTCTGTGGGCAAACCCTGAGAAAGGAATCCTTTTCCATCCCCTTTAATTACTAAAGACTCATGGATTACTCTGAATCAATTTAGGAAGTTCTTAGACTTTGGCATTAAAGTAAAGTTCAGAGAACTTAGATCAATAAATGACTTTTAATTCTTGGATGGTGTGTTGATACTATATATTTTTTAATGGTTATGCTTTCCCCATCACTAACATAAAAGATTTACTGTTACAGTTTGTGTGTGGCCAGGCAGTGGCATGTGGAAACGCTGTTTCCTGCTATTTAATTTAATTAGCCCAATCACGGGCCAGCCTTCGGGCATTGTCACTCCGGACCTCTGAGGCTCTTTGTCAAAGAGATGGACAATATCTTGGCTTTGTTGGGTAGCTGGGGATGCTGAAGATAAAACCACTGAAATCTCACTGTTTGTTTAGCCAGATTTTTGCATTTTACCATTTGGCCTTTGTTTTGATATGGAGGGGAAAAATGACATTTTGGCCTTTGGGAAGTGAAAATGAAACACAGAGCATCCCGAAGAGGAGCCAAGGCTCTCACTGGTTTAATAAGTTTGAGAGCATCTGTGTTTTCTTGTCTGAAAATCTAGGAGAGTGTGTCTCTAACTCCTCTGTCAGTAGACACTTAAGACAGCTCTTGTATTGCTGTGACCCTGGCCTAGCTAGCACCCTGCTGCTTTAATTCAAGACTCCTTTTGTTGGTTCTTGATTTTTATATATTTTAGTGTAATCATTGTCTTGTTGAACATCTAAATCTTTCAATGAATTCATTTGCTGAAGAAGACAATGTTTTGCTTTGTTTGGAAAGAGGGTGTTGTGCTTTGTCTTGTTCAATGTAAGACAGCAGTCAGCTCCTCTGGTCAGTTCACAAGTTGTTCCCAGTATTTAAAGTTTCTTTCCATATCAAAACAACCCTGTGATCAAACATTTAAACCTCTATTTAATCATACTTTTATTATATGCCTAAATACAGAGAGGCTATAAAAACTTATGAATATTTGAAAAGAAATAGATTTAAAGATGGATGCCTTATCTTAGAAACTCAGTGTGGAGTGGCATAGATAGAAAAACAGCCACTTCCCTAAGGCAGTGACTTGTTCAACATTATAACCACCACCACCATCAACATCACCTCCACGACCACCACCATCACCTCCACCACCATCACCACCACCTCCACCACCACCACCATCATCACCACCAAAACAACCACCATTACCTCTACCACCTCCACCACCTCTACCACCTCCACTACCACCTCCTCCATCACCATCACCACCATCTCCACCACCTCCACCATCAAAACCACCACCACCTCTACCACTTCCACCATCACCACCACCACCATCTCCACCACCTCCACTACCACCACCATCACTACCACACCTCCACCACCACCTCAACCTTCACCACCTCCATTACCACCACCACCTCCACCACCACCTCCACAATCTCCACCTCCACCACCTCCTCCTTCACCAGCACCACCACAACCTCCACCACCTCCTCCTCCATCACCACCGCCACCACCACCAAAAAATAGTAATAGCATCATCAACAGCAACAACGCAACCACTACCAAACACAGCCACACCAGTGTCACCACCACATTTAGATTTGAGAAGTGAGTATCCACCTAAGAAAATTCCTTTTATTAGAGTATTTTAGGAATGACTGTCCTAACTTAAATACATGGAAGCACATTGATTCTTACAAATGTAAACTTATGGGAGGCAGAAGTCATTTCTTCTGTGTGCCTTTTGGTGTTGATATTTTCTTGAAAATATAGAGTATGATGACTAAAGCTTGAACTGAAGTTAATGAAGAGGTGACAGAGGACAGGCGTCATCCTAAGAATTTTTAAAGAAAAAAAATATTTAAAGTCTTAGAATAAAGATTTTAAATGATACAGCTTTATTCTACTAAAGGAATGCAAACTTTATGTTATCTTAACATATTTTACAAAAAAAAACCCAATAACTGTGAAGGAAGTTGTAAGTTTTGAAATAAGTCTGTGGAAATGTGGAACTGTGCCAAGTGTCCTTGTAAATCAATGGGCTTGTAAATTAACAGGACATACACCAAACACAGATCCACATTTTTATATAGCATCATCAAGTTTTGTTTCATATACAACTATGAATGTAGGGTTGCTTTATGGACTTTCCAGTGTACCTCATCTATTTTTATTGAGATTTAGTCCAATAAACCAGTGTAGCTTAGTCTAGCTCAATAAATGTGCACTGAACAATGCCCCAGTACTGAAACTTCTTTCCAAACCTGCAGAACAATATCAGGAACAATAAGACGGTCACATTCCCCGCCCCCCAGAATAGTGGTCTGTTAAAGACAGAGGGTGGAAAGGCAGTGTCATTTCTGACATCACAGGGGGAAAACACCCACCTGAAAATCAAAACTTGATACCGTTTTTTGGCAAAGGTCTTGTAGCTTCTAAGTTAATGAGCTGTGGTTGCAACCCATATATCCTCTCCAGTGGTCATGCTAAAACAGAGTTTGGTGGATTTGACATCTCTCTGCTCCCCCTGTAACCTTATAGAGAAAATGATATTTGGGTTCCTACTCTACAGCTTCATGCCCCCTAATGACTACTGGATGACTACAAAAGGGATTCCATCAATGTAACAGCTTTTTGTTGCTTTATGATGATTGGCAATCCCCTCCCCGTGTGTGTGTGTGTGTGTGTGTGTGTGTGTGTGTGTAAGTGTTCATATGTATGCAGGTGGACATAGGTGTATGGCCAGAAAATAACCTCAATTATTCTTTAATGTTGTCTCATATTTTGAAACAGATTTTCTTATTTATCTGATGTTCTTATATCATATCAGGATTATAAGAATTTACCATTGTGCCAGCTTTTATGAACTTTGGGTCTGGGGAATTGGATTCAGGTCCAAAACCAGGTAAGGCAAACTTCTTAATTATTGAGTTATTACCCTAGCCCATGAAATGTCTATTTCTTATTAGAAGATTTGTAAATTTTTGACTCATTCAAGGATAAGGCTTTGACAAACAGGAAATCATTACTTATAGCTTTATCTGTAAATGCCTGTTAATAAACTTAAAATATAAAAATTTGACAAATTCAAGTTTTAAATGTAATTTTTCTCAATATGCTTTTAATTATTTTAAAAATCATTTTGAAGTCATATTATATCCACATAAAAGTTAGAACATTTATGTCCCTATGATTAAAAGATGATTTTTGAGTAATTTTATTGGCAACTGATTTTAAATTATAACCATATTCCTCATCTTGTTTAGCACTCAAATGGACAACTCAGATCATTTAAAGAAGTCTCTTGGGATCTTGCATCGAGTATGTTATCTAAATTCTAATTATATACCTCCTAATTTTAAATGCAAAGTCAAATTCTGAAAATTAAAATATAGGTTTATTATTCTTCACTGACTTGTGAACCTTTCTTGGTTCTTACCTTAAAGGACATTTGGCTTATAAATCCCCAGAGACAAAACAACAACAACAACAAGTGTGTGTGTGTGTGCTTGTATGTGTGTGCATGTGCAAATGTGGGTGTGTTTGTGGGTGTGTGCGGGTATATTATTCTGAATGATTCTTTCTACTGTTTGCTTTTTTTTTTTGTCATTGAAAGATTCTGCCAACCAAATCTGTATCCTAGAGCCAATCCTCTAGCTGTTTTAACTATTTTCTCTTGATTTTTAAGCACTTAAAGTCTGAATGTGAATTGTTTATTTTGTACTCTAATCTGCTCTCTGGTTTAATGTGGCTTTCTTTACCATGCTCCAATCCTCCTAAAGCTTTACCACGTTTTGTGTTATTGTCAAATAAAATGTGATTTAATCTCTCTTTGAAGGTAACTGATGAAGCAAAAGCTGTCCTCCACCCTCGCTGTGGTTTACCACAGCTGTTAGAAAGGCTAACTGGAGCACAGGAGAAAAAAGGGGTACTTGCAAAAATCCTCCAAAATCTGATGGTGTGAGCTGTCTGTGCAGTGCCCGCTCCTTCAGGCTGGCTCAGCCGTCCTGAGGGCACCTGCCTCCTCTTTGGGCCTGGCCTGTAAGATGGCAAAGTGAGACCAGAGGGAATAATTTGGTCTAGTTCAGGGCCAAATAATAGATTTCTAGGTTTTGGTTCCTGGGTTTCTTCATTTAAGAATCAAAAGTTACTTTGAAACTGTTACATTTTACTTCCCCAGCTTGATAGATAGGCAGTATTTATCCACAGGGAATTTCAGCAGACCAACCAGTGCTGAATGGTTGTCTTAGTTTAAAAATCTCTGTGTCTCTGTCTCCCTCCTTCTCTCTATCTCTCTCTATTTCTCCCACCCTCCCTCCCTCCCTCTCTCCCTCTCTCCCTCTTCCTTTCCCTCTCTTTCTCTTTCTCTCTCTCTCTCCCCCCTTATCCAAGCATGGTTTTCTCCAAAATTCAAATTGTTAAAATGAAAAGGCTTTGTTGAATGGTTTTTAAAATGTCAAGTGAATGCTGATTTACTATTTTTGAACTAGAATTGGCAAATAGAGTCTCTCCCGAAGGGAGGGAGATGGGAGAAGCATGTTCTCCTCTGACAGACTTTCTGATATTCTCAGCAACAAAAATAAACCAGTTAAATTAGTCATAAAATATATGTAAAAATAGTCGGCATGTGCCAGCATTTACATTTTTACAAAGAGCACCACCCAAAATAGCACAGAATGAAAAAATTTTATTAATGGAAGACATGTTCAATAATTGAAGAAAGCAAACCACAGGAAAGGGAGATGTGTACTGAGAACTAAGTGGCAAACACAGTGCCAAATAATTTATGCATATCAATTTTCAGTAGCCTTTATTAAAAAACAAAACAAACACAGGAGAGTCCTGGGTGGCTGGTTGCAGAGACTTCTGCCATTGCACAATCACCCACCAGAGCTATGGTACAGATCTTCTTTCCACTTTCCAGATGGGGAGAGGCTGACGTGAGGTCTCTCTGACAGTTCCTCATCATGGCGTGACGCTCCTGAGAGAGGATCTAACTAGCAGGTGCATAACTCAGTACGCATCTATCAACTTCAGACCTTCCGGCCCGCTATCTCTTACTCTCTCCGCTTACTTTGAGTGGTGTGTGCTTGCTCTCGTGGAGAGGGCTTTGCAGCGTGGCACTGACTCTTTCTGCAGTTAGTTGTGTCTGTAATTATTCTCTTAGACTGTGGCTCACAGACCATACATCTTATGGTCATTAAAAAGTCGGAAGAGTATTGCTCAGGGAATCCCCAACTCTTGAATCCTTGTCCTTCATAAGTCATGCAGACTTGGATTCATGTTAAGATTTTTGTCTAAATCATTGTTTTATCTCTTAGTATATAAAATAAACACAACTTTAAACATATAACTCACCGTAAATTTCTCATATTTTCTGTCTCTTAAATATTTGTCACTTTCCCAGACCCCTTCTTCTGTCACAGTAATGCTAAAGCAGTTGTGAAAGGGATGCTTGAAAACATTTGCATTTTAGCTTCACATCCCCAATACATCACTCTATGTTCCTATAAACCATGTGTAATTTCAGATTACTCATCTTTAATGGGAGGGACATTATTTTGAAGGCCAAGCATTTTTATACCTGACTGTAATGGGATATAGTCTGCCAGTGAGAAGTTAAGTCGCATTTATGAGTAGTTATTACCTAAACAGCTAAAAGAATATATAATAAAAATTTACATATTTACAACTGTTAAAAGTTGAATTTCCAAAAATACCATGATTTCATGTAAATATTAAAAATTAGTAAGTGATGTGCTCTCCAGTATTAAATTAGCTTTGCTAATTCTATATCCACATATCCTAGAAAATATACTGTTCATTCAGCGATAGTGTGCATATAACATATTCAGTAGATTTGGCCTTGATAAGCCTATATACCTCATGGCCCATCCTGATTTCCCTCACATATATTCGATTGCAAAGTCGCAAATTAATTTAAGAGAATTATGACCAGTGCTATTGTAGACTTCCCATAAATAAACACATCTATCATGGGATTTGCATTGTGCTGTTCAGAATGACAAAACCATGGTTTGTCGTACATTCTTTATATTCTTATGTAACCTTTCATTCTTCACCACTCCAGACATTTTGATAAATTTAGTAAATACAGCAACTATTTTTGTAGCACAGTTAACATTCAGGAAACTTTGATATTCGGTATGGAATAAATTTTTTGATATGTAGAGAACATATCAAGAGGGTGACCTAAAACCCTTGAAAGTTAATCAAAAACCCAGGCTAGCCTGATTCAAAATGAATTCTGATTCGGAAAGGAGGGAAAAAGGAATTCCTTATCATGCAGAAATCAGAGTATCTCGATTGATTCGAAGGCAAGTTGAGAGAAAACTGTCCCCTGACTCTTTTTTTTTCTTTTTTTTATTGTTAAAAGAAAAATTTACATTTACTCCCCTTGTTCCCAGCCCTCCCACTCCCCCACTCCCCCACCACCCTCCCCCTGCTTCCTTAAGATGGGGCAGGATACCCTGCCCTATGGAAAGCCCAAGGCCCTCCCCCCTCCATCTTGGTCTAGGAGGATGTGCATCCATATAGAATAAGTTCCCAAAAAGCCAGGGGTGGTATCGTCTAATGAACACAATCTCAGACTTCGCCTAATACAGTATCCACGTTACCTACCACACAGCCTTGCTGAATACCCTTCTTAGTTTGTGATATTTCATAACGTGATATGGATATGTATGGCCCGCTATCAGATTTCACCTTATAGGCAACTTGATCCTTGGGGACTAAAAAGCAGCTTTGAGATTAAGAACTGAAAAAGTGACAGTATCGTGTATCAACTTATGTAGACATGGATGCATTTCTAGGTGTGTGTTCTACAGAGTCTAACTGTCCAAATCACCAGTTTTATATGACTCCCTTGCTAACTCTCTTATATATCAAAAAGGGGAATAAAAATACAATTGCAAAGCAATATGATGACCATCAGTTTTTGGATAGCAGAAAAGATGCAGGGACAATGTTACGGTATTAGCTGGGAGTCTGTCTCCCTTTATCTCTTTGACTAATGACACAGAGAAGGTCTCTGTTAAATGTGAAATAATGAACGCCCTTTTAATATTTCTACCCAGTTGTTATGAACAATGTACAAGGCATTGCTTGACTACAATTCTAGTCCCACTTTTAAATAAAACATTTCAGAAATATTCTCACATATTGCCATATATTGCTGATAAAAAACAGGCTTGTGAAAAGTTCCTGGTTTACTATCTGGAATTATTTTCCCTTCCTTATCTTGATGCAGGATTCGTTCAGAGTTGGCACATCAACTACTCCTGTTTATTTCTTCCTAAACCTGCTTCTTCGATACTCAATTATCCACCTCATATATCCTTTCAGATAGGCAGTAATTGGCTAGCCCTGCATCCTACGGCTTCCTTGAAAAACTAGCAGAAGCACAGATTCAAGGGAAATGCCTTTTAGTTTATCTTTAAATTGGAGCAGGGCAGAGGTCACCGGCTGAAAGGAAGTCAAAATGACAAGGACCCTAATGGTGGCCAAGAAAGGTTAAGACAAGTAAATACCTTTTCGTGAGACACTTGGGCTGTTGTTAGCTACCGGCACAAATCATTTCCCAGTGGACAGATACCCGTCTAGATACAAAGGGGGAAAGGCAATTTGACTGAATGGAGGCTTCAACTATCACTTGCTTAAAGCTGACTTAGCCTTGATGCATCTAAATTCACACTCTCTCATATAAATCGAAACTATTAAGTTCCCAAAAGATTTACATTGACAATAACATTAAAAAAAATAGATTGTCAGAGTACAGCAAGAAACACACAATTTGTATTTTTTATGAAATTTATCTTCTGAAGGTTATAATGATAACCAAAATAATACCTTTTTCTCTCCCAGTGCCGTACCAGTGTGAGATTCCTAATGAGTCCGTGCCAGAACGTGGCTGAGATTTCATATACTCTGGCCACCATTATGCTTTTTGAGACTAGGAGATGCCGTTACCTTTTCTGTATGACATGAATAAGTAGCAAAGCAGCAACTGTGGGTGCTAACTCTTGCTAAGGAGCTTAGTGGAGCTTCCCTGGAATGATTCCAAAATGGGCAAAAACTGATCTTGACCAAGGGCATTCTCTTCACAGACAGAGTGAGAGCCTGCAGAATCTCACACAGAGAACCTCCCTTCTGTCAGTGCTTGGCTTTACAGCAGAACCGTTCTCGCCAGCTTCTGCAATAAGGAGTAGAGCTCTGCATGCAAATGGATGATCACTGAGACCAAGTCAGCCCAGTTTCCTATTGGTGTAAGCAGGATATTGTATCAGATTGGTGGTGTGTTTCTTCTGCGGCTATCAAGGGCCTAACGTGAGAGCTTTTGTTATATCTGTCAATGGTACATAGACAGAGGAACCCATGCAAGTTCTCCAAACTGCATTAAGAAAAGAAATCATGGCCGGGCGTTGGTGGTGCACGCTTTTAATCCCAGCACTCGGGAGGCAGAGGCAGGCGGATCTTTGTGAGTTCGAGACCAGCTGGGTCTACAAGAGCTAATTCCAGCGCAGGCTCCAAAGCCACAGAGAAACCCTGTCTCGAAAAACCAAAAAAAAAAAAAAAAAAAGAAAAGAAATCATGTTCTTACATATATAAGTACAGGAGAAACAGTTTTCCTCGCAGTGCTTATGAGACTCATTTGCATGGATAGTTTTATACCTTGCACCAAGGTTTAGCAATGTCACCTGAGGATCCTGGAGAAAGGCAAAGATGTGGGAACTGGACAATGTGGCGCCATGGCCCATGGCCCCGTTCAAACCACGCAGAAAATTGCTGCTTGTTTTTCAACCTTTATTGCAGAAGTCCCATCATCAGAGAGTGACTGGGGCTGGAGGACGACTTTCCATTCAGGGTTCACGTTCCCGAAGGCTGGATGTATAGTGAGGCGCATTAGAACGCCTTTGAGTGGCATCGTGAAGTTCCCGACAATCATGTTGGGACACTTCGGCAGCAATCTGTACTTAGGAAACTCAAATATCGTGAATGGCATGCTATAGCCCCACAGATCATATGGCGGGAGGGTTAGGGGGATTTTACTTTGTTTTGCACAGAACTGGGAAAGTTTTGGAATCTGCTTTGCAAGCCAATACTGAGAAGATGGAGGCAAAACACTTTCTTCCTAATCCCTCATGGGACAGTTTCCTTCAGGTATTTCTTTGGTGTTAGCATTCCTGACTCAGCTGTTTTCGTTTGCTTGCTGCTGTTCTGAGACAGAGGTGAGGGAGTCCCCTTCCTGTTTTCACCAGTGTCAAGTTTCTAAAGTTTAAAATGTGCACTCTGCTTGTTTGTTTGTTTGTTTGTTTATGGGGAGATGAGCGGTAGGTAAGTAGCATTCACTGATGCCCTCCCAAACAAGAGGAAAATCGTAATTATTCAAGTAAAAATGCTCTGAACACGAAACCAAGAGAGTGAATTAACTAACTTTTCTAAGTAAATGGAGCACGTGTCGTTAAAACATCTCAGCTGTGTGCCTTGCATCTCACTGCCAGACAGCTACAATTTGATCAACAGGCTCTCTTGTCTACTTTAAGGATGGGGTCTGTACCCTTAGAGAAGAAGGCATAGGAATTCTGCATGGTTTCATGTCAGGTGACCCAGGCTCACAGCTAGGGACTACAAGGAATAGTCATGGTGTCAGCACATGTATGTTTAATGTGTGTTTGCATCTGAATGATTCCTGTGACATTCTCCTCTCTGGGAGAGGCTTCTGAATCGATGCTAATTTCATCTGACAAGAAATACTGACACGTAGAAGGGTCTTTCTGTCTATGACAAGGACCTATGTGATTATTGACAGGGAGAAAGACGAGCACATTTAGGAAAGATAAAGCCTTAGGAAAACCACTGAGATCAATTATTACATTCCACCCTCAATCTCTGGGGCTGAGTGTGTATCACACACAGTGATCACACCACTTAGGTGATCAAGGCAAGAGGACCATAAGTTTGAGACCAGCCTGGACTATATAGAAAAACCCTGTCTCAAAAGCAGCAGGCCTACTTTTACTTCCAAATTAGAAAAAAAAAACACAAAAACTCCCAGAAATAAAGGTATTTAATATGTCTAGTGCATGCTGACTCTTGATCCATAAATTTAAATGTTTTGCCAAAACTTTTTCTTTCTGGTGGCTTGTGACCTACTTTGTGTTTCTCCTGTTTGTCCTGTGTTTATTCTAGTACTGAAGACATGAGGAGTTTTGAATTATGTAAGAGGTATACATTCTCAGTTCCATTATCTGCTTTAGAGGTTGTTCTTTCTTCAGTGTGAATGGAATTATACATAAAGCTAGCATCAAGGAGGAGTTTTGCACACTACATAGAATTCAAGTTTTTCTACTAGGCTACAAGTCAGAGGACAAACCGCCAGTCTTGCCAGTGCAAAGGAGTCCATGCTGATCCTGATTCTACCACATGACTTAGGGTTAGTCATAACAGAAGAGCCACCAAAGAGTGTCACCAAATGGCACAGCATCAGAAAATACACAGACATGACAGTAAGAGCGCCTGGGGTTGAGCCTGTCTCTGCCTCCTCTTTTGTCCTGAGCCTTAAGCAGACCAAGGAGTTCTTCACTGATGAGATGGGTTAAGAACACTGGGCTGGTGGGGGAGGTCCTTCTGTCTATGTGTTGTTTTTATTGGCTAATGAGTAAAGAAACTATTTTAGCCTGTGATAGGGCAGAGTAGAGCTAGGCAGGAAAACTAAACTGAATGCTAGGAGAAAGAAGGCAGAGTCAGGGAGAAGCCATGTAGCCCTCTTCCAGGGAACAACCACCCAGGGGAACTTTACCTGGTAAGCTACAGCCACGTGGCAATACACAGATTAAAAGAAATGGGTTAATTTAAGATATATGAGCTAGGTAGGAATACATCTAAGCTCTTGCTCAAACAGTGTTGTAATTAATATAGTTTCTGTATGCTTATTTCTGGTCTGGGTGTCTGGGAATGAACCGAGCAGCCTTCAGCAACATCTGTCTCCAAGGGGCTCGTGAGTGAGACTGAGAACAAGAAAGACATATGGTCCATGTGCAGAGACGGTGCTCAGTTGGCTCACTGCATGTGGGATGGGATGTCTCTAAGCACACCAGGTGAGAGGGTGATAAATTAAGAATGAATTTTCCAAACTGTACCTTGAAACATCACTCTAGAGAGATGTTCTCCGATCTGATAAATTTTGGAAACAGGTTTATATGTGAATCTTGTAGAGCAGTGGTTCTCAACCATCTTAATGCTACAACCCCTTAACACAGTTCCTCATGTTGGGGTGATGCCAAATCATAAAATTCACCCATTGCTACTTCATAACTGTAGTGTTGCTACTGTTATGAATTGTATTATGAATTTCTATGTTTTTCTTAGATATTTCTTAGAAGACCCCTGTGAAAGGGTTGTTTGACCCCCAAAGAGGCCACGACCCACAGGTTAAGAACCATTGTTGTAGAGACATCCAGTACACTATAGGAAATCCTCCTTAGAGGAGTCCTGCACCAAAAACTTATGCGTGGTTTGACCTAATACCAAAATAAAAATAAAATAACAAGTCATTGCTTTAAATTTTGTTATTTTGTGAAACACAATTTTTTAAACACTGATCAAGGACTTGATAATGAGCTTTGATTTTACCACATTTTTGTTTTAGGTAACAAATTGAAGAATAAACAACGTATTCGTTGTCTTTTGTGTGGTTTGTGGGATAAATACTTGGGTGTAAGCCTATTTATCTTGCAATAACTTTCATGTTTCTTGCCGATCTTCCTGTAAAGATACTGTGTGGACCACAATAAACTAATGGGGTTCTGGCTAGTGTACATCCTTGGCTGAGTGGCGTGGCTGCCCTGTGCTGTTTGCTGAACTTGTACATAAACACCGTTTAGAATATGCGGAACTTAAGGCTACTATCTTTCTAATAATTTTCTTAAATTTTATTTATTTTAGTTTATGTGCATGCACGTCTGTGCACTATTTGCATGCCTCTTAGGTGGTTAGAATTGTCCTGTGTGTGCTGGGAATGAAACCTGGGTCCTCTGCAAGAACAAGTTCTCTTAGCTGCAGAGCCGGCTCTCCAGCCCCAAACAATGTCCTTCACTAGCGATTTTTTTAAAGTCCTTATTTATAGTTTCTCCTAAGAAGGAAAATGCTTTGCTTGGGTACTGACAATTAATGATTGTATAGCTGCTCTGCCTTTTGTTGGGGGGAAGGGGATCGCACATTAATAGTCATATGTCTATATCAAAACTCAATCACATCTAGTAGCTGGATTTGTGCATTGGCCGAGTGCATATTCCATACGACATTGTATATTGCACTGCTTTTCATAGTTATTATGGTTTTACTCTTACAAATTTTACTATGATAAAATTTACATGACATAAACAATAATATATTTTAGATAGTAGCTAATAATTGAAGTTGAATTGACCAGGAGTTATTTGATGTTCTAGGACACACAGAAAACAAACAATAAATTAAGATAATGGCATCCTCTGACACATGTGTTACAAGGACAGATGGACAATACACAGATATGCCTTTGGGCATATTTCTGTTCACTGCATTGCCATCTTTTCCCAGCACTTCATTTGGTATCAAGTAGTATTTGTTAAAACTAAAGATGTTTATTAGTGATATTTACAGTAGACATCCTTGGATGGGAAAATAAAGTTATGATTTTTAACAAAATTATTGAGTGAGCATGATACTGTCATTATTCTAAGAAAAACAATTCATTTCAAATGAGGTGTGTAGTGTGCCTGTTTCAACTAAATATTCGGCACTAGAGAAAAAGCGACAGACTTTATTTTTAAAAAGAAAAGTGAGAAGTTCTCATCATACTGGGAGGAAATGAGAGACAGGCAGAGAGAGAGAGAGAGAGAGAGAGAGAGAGAGAGAGAGAGAGCACTCTGGCCAGCTGTGGCACATCCTGAGGCGCTGTCCAGCAGGGGATGCTCTCAGAACAGGCAGGCTGAGTGCTGTGGAGGCCAGCATTATAAAAACCCTTGAATGTCTTCTTCATGTACTCGAGGAGCAACCCATCCCCTGATACCCACTCTAACCAATAGTACATGTAAAATTAAAGGATCGCTAAATGAGTCATTTTTATCTTGTCATTGGCCCTCAAAAGACAGTTTCCAAACTGCAGTAAATACATGTTCCTGTGCACTCGCGAGGAGAACTCAGAGCTGCCTTTTCAAACAGAATCAAAGTGTAGTTAAACTGTCTGAAACACAGATTTAGAGAGCAGAATTGAGGGTTGTAAACTACTAGATAACTCAAGCAAAGGAGCCTGGAACATTGGTAACCAGTCATGCGCACCAAGTCCGAGCAACACATAGTGAATCGCTAGAGCTGTAACGAAATCATAGTTTTCACATTTGTATTTCCCAAGTGAGCACGGCAGGGAGTGAAGCTCCTGGGAACAGAGACCAAAGGATGACGCCTCCAGTTCACCCACACCTGTGATAAACAGGTGGCCCTGTTTGTTGCACCATCTGAAGATTTGGGCAAATGAGACTAAGCTGAGTAGACACTTGGAGGCCAAAGTGCCACTGTAGAGGGGAAGCATGGCTGTGGTAGAGGAAGGGTTAACTGTCACAGATGGTTTAGTGAATGTGATGATTTTCCCTCCATTCTTCATCTCTTCTCAGAAGAAAGCCCATAGCCATTTAGCTGACACCCAAGGGGCTATCTCACTTTCTTCAGGGTTAATTTTCTCTCTTAACATAATGAGATAAATGACTCAGTAGGGCTGGTGTCCTGGGAGTGTTCAGAGGGCATGAAGTGGTCACGAACTGGTTTATCTCCAGCCTTCATTAGCCCATGAGATAACTGATTCTAGTATCCCAGTTACGTATGAAAAGGAAGGACTTCTAAGGAAAGAGAGTCAGCGCCACAATGATGGACCTTGGCCTCCTGTTTCAGAGCAGAGACCCACAGCTCCCATTGGTGGGTCAGGACTCAGTGAGAGGGTGTGCTGATTTATGCTTCTAGGTGTCCTGGAGTGTATCTTCCCTGATTAGTTTCCTTGATCTTGACATAAGTCACTTTAGAGTCAAGATAATGCAAGCTGCATTGAAGAGGCCCTCCAGTTTATGCAAATGGAATCTTATCTTCAAAGAGGACAAATGGTTGGGAGAATTCCTTTGTTGCTGAGAAGTATTACAGAAGGAAAAAGTTTTTGGAAGTTTTTTTTTTTCTGATATCTCCTTGTTTACCCTTACTTGCATAAGCACAGAGGCAACTCCATTAAAATATTTAAAAACTCTAAATTCTCTCAATGCTTCTAAAAAAGTGAGATTGTGTTTAGTCGCAAGATTGATGTGTGTGTTGCTTTCTAGTTATTCTAAGTTAGTGAAGTTACACATCTTGGACCTTCTTGGGACTTTATCTCCAGGCAAGATGACTAGAAGAAACCCAGTCCTGAAACTAAACGAGGTTGGCTCATGCAGTAGGGCAGATGATGACTCCAGCAGCAATGCATCTGGTAAATGTGGACTGACTACTCAAGCCGAAGGAGAAGCATGTGTCTGTGCAGGGTGTTGGGCTTTGTACATAAGATGCTGTACAGGTACATGAGAGTCTTAGTTTTCCCCATCTTTTCTGCTATGCCATTATATAAATAATCATAACACGAAATTGTGGCATAAGCCTGTGTTGCCTGACATAGGACTTAATTGTTCAGTGTTTTGGTAGATTGGTTGAAAAGTGTCCAAGTCTCAGCCAGCATATAGTGACCATTTTCACTAGTAAGGGCTTGGTAAGGATGAACGGTTGGTGACAATCTCTCTGGTTCTTTCAGACTATTGCCAAGAAAAATGTAGGAAGTTTAGAGATGCAGGATGGATCTTGACTTTCAGGTCAGGTCTGTGTTCTTTGGCATTCTAAGCTTAGACTGAATGAGTGTCCTGACTGGAACTTATCCTCATCTGAACTTTAACCAAAGCCAAAATAACAAACAGAGCTGGGCATGGTGGCTTATGCCTATAATCCCAGCACTTGGTAGGCTGAGGCAGGAGAATTGCTGCAAGTGAGATCCCTGAACATATACAAGGTGCATACTAAGCTAGCTAGGACTGCATAGCAATGCCTGCCTCAAAAGACAAAAAGCAATAAAGCCCATAGGGTGTTTTGAAGGGTTGTTCTGTTTTCCAGTTTTCTCTCATGCTCTCATTTATAGTGCCAACTTTCTGGCTGCACTCGGCAGACAATGCACACACTGTGAATATTCCACACGCGACTGTTGTAGTCAGAGCTTCAGAAATGTTACCGCATTGTATGGGAAGGTAAAATCCATTACCTTTTGTTGCTATAAACATGGTTAAATATGATAGAACTTTTTTCTTAAGGTCAGCATCCTGTTTTCAGTCATACAGTGATTTTAGCTGAATTCATTGACAGTGCCCCAAAATGACAGCTTCTTTATCCCAACAAACTTTTACTTCCAACTGACTGAAGTAAGCTGTTTCTGAGATTGTATTTAGTTACCTAAAAACTATCAGAGCTTGCAAAACATTATTACAGTTTCATAATTCTGTGCTCAAATATTTGTATGTGATTATTTAGATGTATGTTCTAATTAGTACATGATCAACTCTCCTACACTATAAACTTACATAGCAACAATAATAGCTTATGATTCTGGTCATTACTTGACTGAAAAGATTTCCAACAATTCAATTTAAAGGTGACAGAATGGTGAGCAAACCTTTGACAGGGACATTAGCAGTTATAATATGGACATTTAATGTCGTTGGCTTGGTTGAGAGATGTGAGTGATTACAAATGTACTGGTGGAGTGATCTTTCCTCCCACAAGCAAGAAAAACACAGTTTTTAAGGAGAAATAAGTTTTTAAAATGAATAGAAGGCTCCATTTATTAGTCAAAATGCAACTTCAGATTATGATCTGGGAGTGGTATCTGCCTGCAGATGTGTGTGAGACCACAGCTGTCGGGGTCTTCTGCAGATAATGCTCTCGTCACGTCCCTGGTGTGGCTCCACAGTGCACTCTGGGTGCTTACCCAGGCTGAGATGCGCATAGCCTCCAGGGCAAGACTGAACCTATGGAGACAGCATCCTTTGCTGCCTTCCCATTTTGTAGGAGGCAGCGATTATTTCATTCTTTTTCCCTTTAAATCAGCAAGGGTGAGTAATCTTGTTAGAAAATTCGTTAAAGTCAGACAAGCATCAAAACTGACAAAATCAACCCAATCCCACCGCTAAAAGGTAGGCACCGCTCCTTTGTTTTAACTCTCTGAAAATGATAGTGCTGGTTTGTGAAGATAGGAAATGTTTCTTCCTTTTGCTAATTTTTAATGACTTAGATAAAACTATTTCTGATATCTTTAAACTCTTACACACCTATTTTTGCTACTTTGATTGGCAATGAGTATTTTAGGCACTGGTGCCCCTGATATGCTGGTATGGTTTCTGTTCTCCCCATGAGCCTCAGGATTTTCCTGAGAAAAGAGGACCTGGGAAGAAATTTCTCTCATGTATCTTGGCATGAACCAGGAGCTGAGAACTCCAGCACCCCTCTCTCTGCTTTTGTGGATGAATGTAGACAATTGGGTTAAGCTTGCCTACAGAGATATTTTTTGGAGGTAGCATATCCCTGTGGTCAATGAGGAAGCTTTGTCTTAGAATTTTGGTGATAACCGTGGAAGTGTTTTGTGAACCCCATGCCTCATGAATCCACGGTATTAGGAGCAACACTCAAACTATATCCTTTTGCAAAAATGCACAGACAAATTATTTTTAGTCCATAGGAATAAAAGGGACCCCCCTCCCCGCTAATGGGAGCCCAAAGCACAGCCCTGGGAATGTTTTACTAAACATATTCAAAGCAGTTTTTGATCAGAATTAAATATAAGTTCAATGAATTGCTTACATAAGCCCTGTGCTACCTCTCCCCCTCCACCAAATGCCTAAGTAAACTCTAGTTTTGAAGTTGAAAGGACCATTCTAAAATTCCTCATTCTTAATGCTCTAAAACGCCCGAGTTCAGAAAATTAAATTACTCTGTTTTATCTGTTTGAGATCAGCTCTGTTTCCTCCTTTGCTTTGTGTTGATTTTCCTGCAGTAGCTGACATCAGAATGTTTTCTGGAATGCTAGGGCTAAATAAGTTATGCTTAACTCAATAGCTAATACAAATAGCCCTGGGGAGCCTCAGCCACACAATCATAAAAGCTATAGTTTCCTTTAATAGCTTGCCACACTTTGCTGACATAGTATTCTCTAATCACCAATCTTTACGTGCCTTCCTGACCTTGGAGCTCTCAGCCCAAATGGCTTTGTGGTATCAAAGGACTGTGTCATTGGAAGAGTGAATGGCTTTCATTTTTCCCCCTTGAAACTTCCAGTTCCTGTCATCTGTAAGGAATTACACTGAGTGGTGTTTTGCTGCCTTGCGGCCACTACCCTGTCCAATGGAAGTGACTTTTCCCAGAAAGGTCACAGTGGTCAGTAATAGGTGGATATTGCGTTCGGGGAGAAGGCCGCTCTGATTTCTCTGTAGTTTTTTTTTTTTCTTAAAAACATCATTCTCACACCATGTTAGTTAAAAATCCTGTTCACGATTTGTCGGCAAAGTATTTCGGTGTGAATGGATACACTGTCGAGTAGTAAGTCTGGAAAGTCAGTGCCAGGCTTCACGCCATCTTATAGGTTAGAAAAGTTCCTTCTTGGCGGTGCACATGTGAAGGTCATTTTCATAGTCTGTGACTGGACAGCCCCGCGGAAGCCTGTGTTAAAGCATGCCACAGCGGTGATTCTGGAATCCAGTGCATTCTGCCTGTGTCTTTGTCCACTGGCTGGGCACCATGAGGACCCACATGCCTGACTCACTTCTGATTTTGTCTGCGTAATTGTGAGTAGCAGTAGTGTATGGCATGACTGTGTTTCCAAGGCATTGACTTAATACATTGGCAATCGATAGTATTTTCAAACATGCCAGTGATTTAAAGCAATCCCTTCCTTGTCTGTTTAGGGGACTCAGAACAGTGTAGTGGGCCAGCAGTGTGGACACACATAAGAATAACCTATAACGTATCAGACTTGGGACCCGGCACAAATGTTTCGAACAAGAGATGAGGAAATGCTTGATGAAAGTAGAGCCGTGGGATGTGTAAGCGTGCCTAAAAAACAATCAGTGGGCAAAAACGTATACAAGGTTTAGTAGTACATGTATGTTCTGTAATTCCATCCATTTATACAAGTTTTGAACATGCTTTTACTAATGCAATAAAGAATAGCCACTCACAACTGTAATGCCACTGTTAATAGTTTGGTCCAAATTTCTTGATATTCCAGAGTCTATTTCTAGCATATTCTTATATATTGATATGTTTTCCATTGATTCCAGTTTGTGCTAGTTTATTATATGTGTTAATAGCACTGAAGATTAAAGTTAGAAAAAAATTAAAATCTTTTCAATTTTGGTACACATTCTTCAGCCTTTCTTCCTTTATATAAATTATAATGAGTGCTTACAAAATTGAATTCATGTTAAATGTGGAGATGTCCATAGCAGCCTTTATACTTCCATTTTACTATTTTTCAAATTATTGTATATTTTTGGAAATATATTTTATTCATTTATCTGCACTGATTTAAAGGGATACATTTTAAGGAAAAGAGTACCATTGATGACAGTTATGGAACAATGGGCAAGCTTGTCATGACATTGAAAGGTGTGAAAATTCCTTTTAAAAATGATTCCTTCCAGGAGAAGTAGCTTTTGTGAAAGTTTGGAAATTTGGAATGTTCCCTTTTACTAATAGAATGTGTGTTGCTTGAGGAGCAGCATTTGAAGTCTTTGGGTTTGGGTGACATATTCTGGCACCTGAGAAACAAGCCATTCTTTGTGCACTGTCTTCGTTGGTGGCATGAAGCCCTCACTGATGCTTCCACATGAAGAATCTAGTAGAATTTACACTCTCTTAGAACTTTCTGAAAGTAGCAAGTAGCCACTCTGCTCACTGCGACGCTCGCCAGTGAGGCTGCACCTCACCGTTTGTGTTACTGTGTTACTGTGTGTTAGCAATGGCCCTCAATCACTCTGCAGTTTATCTAGATTTGCATGTGCAGGTTTTATGAGGACGATGCCGAGTTGGCTGCCTTCTGTTCAGTAGCAAGCCATGCTAAGCTGAGAATAATGACTATGTGTCCTTTCTCAACCATTGGCTCGCGGTTTGGTAATTTTGACTGGCCAACTCTGGGTGGCCTTTCCTTCACCTGACTGGGAAGGCTACCCTGCTAGAGGGCTGTGGCTTCCATCTGTCTGGCTGCTCACCCTCTTGGTGGCTATGGATACAGAGGATGACTAAAGGTCTTCTGGCCACAATCAGCCCAGTTGGTCCCCAAGCTTTCCAGTCTCTGCTTTCACCACGCCAGGCATTATCCTATTGGTTAAGGTACCTTTCCTGGCAGAGTTCAAAGCTGATATAAAATGAGTACTTAGTTCGTACACAGGGCAGAGTGGCCATGCAGCCTTTTCTTGCTACATTATACTACCAGTGTCTCCCTAATTTCTGAAATGCAGGTTAATTATATAGAAAACCATATTAAATTATGGCATGACTATTGAATTTACGTTTTTTGGATTAATATTAGAATCAATGAATGTGAATATATTGAAATTTGTTCATGAAACAAACCAGGCAGAGTGCTTTTCCTCCTCTCTAGCCAAAAACAAAACCCAAGGAAACAATTGAGATAATTAGACTTCCCCGCAGGTTTGGCCATGATCCCAAACACTCTGAGATATTTAGGGGAAGAGTGCATCCAAATGCTTCACACAAATGAGATCTGGCAAACCAAAACAGACATCTTTTGAGAAGTAGTTTTTCACGCACTATATCTTGATCATGTTTTCTCCTACCCCAACTCTTCTCAGATCCTAACCATCTCCCTACCCAGCCAATTTCATGTTCTTTCTCAAAAGAAAGGAAAATCACAACAAAAACCAATAGGACAAATAAAGGTTCCCTTTGACTGTGTTTGATACACGCAGCAACACTCCACTGGGGAAAACTAATTTTCCCTTCGCCAGAAGGTGTCAATTACAAATAGCTTCTTAGTTAAGTGGTACCCAGTGTCCACTTGCTGCCTCAGCACTAGGACCCCATCTGGTTTGAGCATGCATGGTCCCACGTGTGTTGCTGTAGTCCCTCTAAGTTTCTATGTGCATCATCCCCGTTTGCATATTTTTATACCAAAACTTTGTTGTGCCATCTGTTTAATACAAAAACAATTTACCATAACTGAGTACCACACACTAAACCAACCTAAACTAACTGACCCTTGTTTTTCGATTCGATTCTGTTAGTCTATTAAACATTTTTATTGGTAGTTTGTAGATGTGTAATATATGTTGAGATCATGCTTTTACTGTTTCAAAATTAGAGTTTATAACTGGAATTAGAGACAACTAGTCTCATCATCATGGGGAGACAGGCCTGGAATAATTTGTGGACACACGGCTCTGTCAGTGTTGGAGCTCATGCACGGGTGAAATAGATAAGAAAGATCCATTGCTTTTTTTTCAGAGACCTTCTCTGTTTTCATGTATATGCAGTATCCTGGACGTGTGGTTCCCCAGAAACCCATGTGGAGAAGTGACAGGAAGGAACATGTATTTTGGAGGCAGGCATGGGTTCAAACCTTGAACAAAATCCTCCAATTTTCTATGTTCCCATAGCAGTACCGCAGGTTAAATTGGGGCAGCAATGCCGATGGGCAGTCTCTGTAAGTGTTTGTTGCTAACTTCCGTCCTGGGTCACTTACTGTTAGCCTCAGCTACTGCAAGTGTGTTGGGCAACTGTAGCAGCCAAGGAAGGACAAGAGTGTTGCCTAGCTTGGTCTCCAGGCTGCTGGCCCACGTTGAAAGACCAGGATGTTGATGTTCCAAGTGCCAGATCCTTCTTCCCAAGGCTGTTTTCCCTCCCATGTTTTCCATGCCTTTCTTTTTGGAGACCTTGAAACTTTCCCTGCACCCTAACAAATAGATTGTTTTTGCCTCGAATGATTAGTTTGAGTCTCAGAAAAAGCCCCTCAGAGGCCATAATGAGAACTCAGAGAAAAGCCAAAGCTTGCAATGAGAGGATGGCCACACCGTGGCAGGCGGCACATCCAGGAAGTGGTAAATGAAAAGGTGACTCTCTGTGTCTTCTGTCCTGGTACAGGAGCCTGAGGCTACAGCTTGGGACAATTCGCCAGCTCTAGAAATGAATTTGAATTCTCACTAAACATTACGTGGCTTCATCTGTTGGTCCTGCCTTCATGTTTGGCAAGGTCTGGCCCAACATCAGTCACTGCTTAGTTAGCCAAGCCACTTCCTTTTCTTCTCCCTTCCCACAGGAAACCCAGGCTTTTGTCTCTTGAATGACAGATATTTCAAAATTCCTCTTATCATTTGGACCCTAAATTTACTGCATTTTGATGGAACAAGGATCCGAGAAAATGCTGTCTCGTAGCAAGTAATACTTGTTCCAACAATCACTCTTTTCAAGCCCTTCTACTGTATTATTTCCTCAAATTCTTCAAATTAAACCAAAGAAATAAAATTCCTATGATTTGAAAATTTTTCCTTAAAAGAGAAACACAATTTTGTTTTTTCCAATGTTTTACCCTATATAAGTCAGTTCTTTATGTTTAATTTCTAGGAGGAAGCTCAGAGAAAATGGCAATTGAAAAGTATTATGGAATTTTGCAAACTGTAATGAAATTATGTCCCCAGCTTCCTATTTCCACCCGTTTGTTCTGGATGCTCATGTATCAGAAATCCCAGTTCCCCAGATAATTAATGTTTAGAATTAAATTAAACACATCAAACGTATCCATGTGGGTAAATCTGGTTGCTGTATTTCCCACATGGGCACATTAATAACTGGCCTTGGAGGAAACTTTCATCTGTGATTGACAACCCAGGTTATATTCTGTCTCTTCCTCTGTATTTTTATCTAGGACATGAACCAAGATGTTTATGGTTATTTTTTTTCTGTTTCCAATATTGTTCATGAGATTTGGGGGCCGAATGCATGAACTAGTTTAGCATATTTGCAAAGGGTTTCAAATTGGAATGGTAGGAGAGAAAACATAATGGAAAGACGTCAATAAAATTGTCTGACGCCAAAAGGGAAGAAATCAGGGATTTGTCCCCATCCTTTCCTCCAGGGCCATGGGCAGTGGCAGATTCTTCCTGCTCTGGAAGAACAAAGCCACTGTGCTCTGGGTCACTGTCCTTGTCCCTTTTCTATACAACACAGGCATACATTCAGTCCTTACTAATTTTAGCCACTTCCTCTATTGCTCCCACAACTGGGTCGTAGGCCAAGCCCTGACCTTATCCTGCCACTCCAGGCGCAGAAGAGAAGGGGATATGGGGAACAAAGTTGTAGCCCAGAAAGTGTGCCCATCTCACTGCCCCAGTGCCTTCTGTTGTGTGGCAAAGGTGCATGAGTGCCCTTGCTAGGATTAGCGCCCAGTGGCGACCAGGCACTCTGTGTGTAACCTGCACCCTAAACTGAGAAGTGGCTGAGTGAGCATCTGGGGCCAACACAGAGGAGTTCCGATAAGTAGTCATGCTAGGGGTTCTGGTGTGCCTCCAAGTACCAGCACTCCTCCTGCGTGGCAGGAAACCTGTGTTTCGGTTGACTTTTCCTCCCCAGACTGGAAGAACTATTCTAGCTAACTGAATTTGTGTGTCTGAAGTTTCCTCAAACGTCACACACACATCAGTGAGCAGACCCATGAGTGTGGGCGTTTTCAAGCAGCATTCTCCTCTGCCTGAACTTTGATAGCCTGGTTCCTCTGTGATGAATATTGTGACAATAGGGTTGGTAGGGTTGGGTGTGACAGCAGAGGTCTTTGATCCCAGGACTTGGGGTGGGGGGCACCAGCCTCTCCCCTGCCACATATGGAAAGAGTTTGAAACAAGGACGAAGTCATGGATTTGCTTAAAATACGGACATATACCAGTGATTTCAACTTCTGATGAAAAGTTAACCATCAATATAGAAAGGAAAGATCAGTATAATACAAAAGGTGTCTGAGTAAAATGGATATTATTTCATAGGAGTTTAGAAACTGAAATACTTTGTTTTATGATATGGAGGAATATCATAGGCTAGTATGGGCCTACAGAAATATGCGTTTCACATGAGTGATTTTAAGTTTCTAAAAATCACATGAAACAATAAAAAGAGATACATAAAGTTATTTGTAATGTCTTCTTTATTTTCCTTTCTTCCCAGCATATTTAATATATTCTCAAGGTTCATGGCAAAACCATCCAGGGAGATCTTAATGAGGATGGATTGATTGGACTGGGTACACTGGGAGTCTTTAGCACTGATTTGCACTGCAGATCTACAAACATGCGGTAGAAAGCTGCCCAACCTTCCTCTATTGGCATTCCAGGATGTCAGCCCATCAATAACCTTTGAAGTTATCCTGCATACGGCAGTATTTCGGTAGCACCCCTGCCCTCGGCCGATGAGATCACAGTAACAGACTTCCCTTAGATTTCTCATCTGGGTGGACAATAAACATTCCTCTAGACAATGTCAGATTGTGGTACAAAGTCTGCCCCCCGCCCGTGACCCAACCTGGTTAGAATATGGAAACTGAGTCCACCCACCCACTCATATCTACTCATCTAAATTTGTGCGTGGTCTCTCCAGAGATTATGTGAACACACATCACCCTAGGATTATTTCACCCGTGTTTATAAACAGAATTTAAACTAATGAGACTACTGAGTACGCTATGCATTGTGATATATTTCATTGGAGAAAAACACGATCATACTCCATAGCCGAAGTCATGCTAAGCCTGAAAGGAATTATGTCATTGATTTTTTGGGTGGGTTTGCATAGCTGAAGACTTAAGCAGTGGTCCTCAATCTGTGGGTCGCACCCCTTTGGGGTTAGATGACCCATCCACAGGAGTTGCCTAAGACCATTGGAAGCCACACATATTAAAATTACAGTTATTAAGTAGCAATGAAAATAATTTTATGGTTGGGGTCATCACAACATGAGAAATTGTATTAACTAAAGGATCACAGTGTTTGGAAGGTTGAGAAACAATGCCCTATAGAGTTTGCCCTCCCTCAGGAACTCCTTCTCTGTCATCTCTGGGTGACAGAAGCCATTCCAGCCCTCTCACCTTGACCACAGCCGAGTCATTTGATGGCATGTGATAAAATGTCTGTCCCATTAGAACGTTCTTCCTTTGTACGTTCCTTTCCTGTCAGTGCAGAAGTTACCTCATTTGCATAAAGAAGCTTCCAAGCATGCTAAGTGCATGCCTGATTCTGCTCACAACCTCAACTGAAACGCTTTTATGTTAATGACCTCTTATTTGCCACAGACCTACAAGTAATAGATCAGCTCAAATTGACAATAGCCTGCAATCCCAGTACTTAGGAGACAGAACCAGAAGGGTTATATAGGGAGACACTGTTTCAAAATAAATAAGTAAATAAATAAATAAATAGATCACAGTAAAAACTGAATGCTTTTATAAAATAATGTCTTGTTCCCACACATTTGTGTTTTCTTTGTTTACTTTGCACTTGCCCAATTTCTTTGTTGTAATTTATTGTAGTGTATGAGATTAGATGCTGAACAAAAGTCATAAGCACACAGGCCCTACCTAGGTGAAATTCATATTGAACACAACAGTTCTTAGCACGAGACGACTTTGTCCCCAGGGAACACTTAGCAGTAGCCGGAGACACCTTCAATTATCACACTAAGGTGGGTTGCTACTGGCATCTAGTGGGTGGTGGTGAGGGATGTTCCGTGTTCTACGATACACACGTACAGTAGAATGCAGAGCCCCACACAAAGAATTCTGAGCAGTTCTGAGGCAGAGAAATCTGAAATAAGAAGCTCAGATCAGCGCTCAGTTAACTGACACAGTCAGCCCGTGACAGCTGTAGGACACTGTGGAGAGCTGCAGAAGGAAAGCAGTTCATACTGACTGACAGGTAGAGAAGCCCCTGGGAGCAGCTCGTGAAGACTGCGTGTTCAGCTTGGGAACCAGCAGGATGTGAGTAAAACATGAGATTTTGGTTCCCCCTAAGGAGAAGAGAGCATAACGAATGCCCAGGGTGACGGTGGAGATTGGGAGCCACATGTCAGCTGTAAGCCCATGAGGAGGAGCTGAAGGGGGCTAAGGAGCCAGATGACAGAAAAGCGAGTTTGGGAGTCACTACCCATGCCAAATATCTGAAGAACATGAGCTAGACAAACACAGGAAAATGTCTTTAGTCTTGGGAAAGAGTTCGCTGGTAACTTTGTGGGTTTTTTTTTTCTTTTATTGAAAATAGAACTTTTTTCATACAATGTATTCTGATTACCATTTCTACTCCCTCAGCTCCCTTCAGTTCCTCCCTCGTCCCCGCTCATTCTATCCACACACTTTCTGCCTCTCCAGAAAACAGGCATCTAGGAATAATAATGAAATTAAAAAGATAAAGCAAAGACAAACAATTTTGAATAGGGCAAAACAAAGAGAAGAAAAGGGCCAAAGTTTTTGTAGGATGACTGGTAATTTAATTAGAGAGATCTGCAACAAAGGCTTGCTTAGAAGTGCTGGTTATACACTGCTCTGGTCAGGGAAGGAAGTGTGGGTCCCATGTATGCAATTGTCTTCAGGAAATATGCTGGTAGTAGTTTATAGAATGGAACCAGCAAGCGGCCTGAAAGCTTAATGAAGCGTTTAAAGTTTGTAAATATATTGAAATAACAATGAATAAGCATGTTGAAAATTAATAGATACATTAATGGCTAGGAAAAGTTAAACAGTGTTACGCAAAACAAATCCAAGATACATGCACATTTGCGGTAGGGTACGCCATGATTTTGTAGATAAATACACACATTGAAATACTAATCTACATACTACTAACAATTGTCATCCTTGTGTCACTAAGGTATGTGACTGCTCTGTGTGTGTGTGTGTGTGTGTGTGTGTGTGTTTGTGTGCACGCACACGCACGAGCTTACGCACGGGCTGGCAGAAACGAAAGTGTCATTGCATGTTTAGAGGAGAGGGCCGCTGTTCTATGGGAGGTTGAGGATACAGGAGCACACGTGATTGATGAGGCACCTCCCTTGGGAAGTGGGAGGGATGGGATCCAGATCACAGGTGGTGGGATTAGTGTTGACTACAGAGAGGGAGATCACTTCAGCTGAAAAATGAGGACAAGAGCTAAGGATGGATGTAGCTGCTGATAAGAGCCTGGAGGAGACGGCAGGAAGTAGAGGGAGTCGTTGTCAGTTGGCCCCTGTTTCCTTTGTGAAGCAGAAGGTGAGGTCATTTGCTGAGTGGGGTTAAGGGTTTGTAGACAGTGCAGCAATGAGGAAAGATGGAGGAGAGGGACTAGGAGCACTAGACTGTCTAGCTGCCTTGAAAGGCCAGCTGGGGCTGGAGACTAAATTTTAAGTCAAAGTCATGAGTTTCTGTAGCCTTATGGATATTTTTTTACACCAGTGTATTTTAATATCAGTTTAAAAACAGGGAGAGAAAGCAGTGAGACCAATACTAAGGTTGTAGATTTTACAGAAGCAGCATAACCGGCCACAGGGGCGCTTCTGCCTAGAAAACTACAGAGGAATTGTTCCTGTGCCTCACAGGAGGAGGTATAGGGTTTATCAGTGAAGAGCCTTGAACAAGCCAGAGCTCCCAGGGAATGGAAGTCACATGACATTGACAGCCCAAGCCAGGCACACAGGAACGCTGGAGCTTTGATGTATGCATCTGCTGTGTAGTTGGGTACTGGTGGATAAGATCCTGGTGAGGAGAGACCGTTGGTGTCTCCCAGAACATCTTAATTGGTATGGTCACCAGATAGCAACAATAAAGCTCTAGCCATACGTATATTTTCAACTTATCTTATTTCTGTATCTCTTTACACACACACTCACAAAAAATAAACATACTCTCTCTATATATTTGCATTTCTCACTATGTATTTAAACAACTTCCATTCAAAAGTATTAAATATAACTATCTGTACTGAACATGCATGGATAAGCAATTTCCAATCGCTGTTACATAAGGAATATATTGTCATGACTCTATCCATGTTAGCTATCGTTAAGCACCATAGAAATCATTTATGTATTCAGGAGGATATGCCTAACTTATAGTCAAATACTATATCCCTCTTTAAATGAGGTTTGAGAATTCTTGGATTTTGATTTAGGGTTGCATGGTTACCACGGGATACTAGAGCATGTGATTTTGCCTGTTATTCTGAAACACTTTGGGCATTAAACAAACTTCTAAACAAACATGACGGATGCTGGGCCTTGTTGCCTTGGAGATGAACTAACTGCTCACAGCCTGGACAAGTCACTTTCACAATCAAGACTTAGTCTTCCCAGTGGTAAGAGTGGTACATAGTATCTGGTTCAGCAAGCAGTTTTATGACCAGTATTACATTTTTCTAACATAGTGAGTTAAAGCTCAAGTATTATCATTTAACTTGAATATTGAGCAAATGTTGATTAGACAGTATAAACAATATTGCATACTTTTGTGTATGATGGTTATCAAACTAAGACATGCTTCTCCCTAATGGGGTTAGAGCCAAATGTACATGAATTTAAGGGAATATCCTACAAGTGTGTGGGCACCTTTCATCCCGTGGTTCCATTTCTGACCCTCTCCCAAGGCTTAAATGAAGGTTCTCTCATGGCCCAATAGGAGTGTTGGAAATTAATGATTTTGAAGATCTATGACCAATTTGTTGATATTTCATCTTCCATTGATCCTATTTCTATTCAACTTTTAAAATATCTTAATTGCTAACTTTAACCTCACTTCAACATGACAAATATGCTGATATTATACATCTGCCATGTATCCACACATGCACACAAATGTAGAGAGAGATGTGTGTGCATGTTACATACCCATCTGTCCATCCTAGTAAAAATTATCATGTATAGTGCAAGTCCAAAGATAATAGTCATAGTTCATCAACATTCAGCACACTTGGGACACAGCTGACATGCACATCTCAGAGTTGAAAGTATGTCACATGCTCTTAGATAAGCTAGCCAAGCAGAATCTCACAGGTTCTGCCCCTAACAGAGCACAGATGAGCACAGAGGAAAAAAAAAAGAAAACTCCATGTAGAGAATTTACTTTACTGCTTTACCGGTCAATGATAAAGATTGCAATTGTACATATGTGCACATGTAAAAATGGAAATAAGTGTGAATTTTAAAAGTAACAGCCGCGAGCTTTATCCTGAGTTCCAGAGTTTTATTGAGTACCAGTAAGACTTCCTCAATGTAATGTTTTGCTTCAGTTTGAAATGCATTTGAATAATGTTATGTCTGAATGTTTAGTATGTGCCTCTCCCTGTGTTAAATATTTTAAATAGATTGTCTTATCCGAATTTTGACAAAAACGTCTGTGCCATATGCACTGTTTTTGGAAATTTGTGAATTCAGAAAGTGAGATACCTGTGGGCTGGGGAAGATAAGTACCTTGATTCTCAGTGGCCTTGCTCCTCACTGACCACATGGAAAGTACTTCTGTCCCTCGGGAAATGACAGTTCTTTCTCTGAAGTCTCCTACTTTGCTCCTCCACATGCAGTGTGCCACCTCCTGGACTGGCAGGCTGCTGCCCTGCCACCTGGTTGGCAGGAGAGTCTCCTTGCCATCTCCCTGACTCTCTGGCTTTATTCCTAATTACTGTGATTTGTGGTGATTGCAAATGAGTTGGCATGATATTGATTGCCCATCTTCTACAGAAAGAAGGCTGTGAAAGATAGTCCCTGGCAGGAAGCTAGAATGAGAACCTGATTTAGTGCCGCATGGCTACTGTTGAATATTCCCTAATCTAGTCCCAGCACCTGGGGCTCAGTGGGTCACATCCATTGACACTGCCATGTGGGACTCCCAGGTTCTCAGACTGCTACAGAGCCAAGTAGTCTTAAATCTATACAAATATTTTCTATCAGGCTTAAAAAAAAAAGGATATCCTCCTTCGCATTCTGCTCCATTTACCAGAAGAATAGTGCTTGTGCTTAATATCACATTATAAGCAAGCAGAGCATGATGTGGGATTCCTCTCTGTATGCTCTGAATATGTTTTATTACCATTGGTTAATAAAGAATCTGCTTTGACTTATGGCAGAGTAGAATAGAACTAGGTGGGAAATCCAAAAATATAGAGAGAGAGTAGGTGGAACCAAGGACACACCATGTAGCTGCTGGAGGAGACAGATGCCAGAACCTTACTCAGTAAGCCACAGCCTCCTGGCAGTACATAGAATATGGAACTGGGTTAATTTACAATGTAAGAGCTATCTAGGAATACACCTAATCTATTGGCCAAGCAGTGTTGTATTTAATGCAGTGTCTGTGTAATTATTCAGACCTGGGAATCTGGAAAACCAATGAGTAGTCTCTGTTTAGTAAAGCATCCAAACAGTTCTTCCATGTTCGCTCAAAGGCACAATGTGTTTGAAGGCGCATGGGGCCTCCTCAGAGGTCAGGCTTCTGTGCCATTCTTCTATGTACCGTATTTGTTCCCTTCTTTTCTCATGCTTCTCATCAGAACTCATCCTTTCTCCTTTAGCAATCAACCACACACAATCCAACTTCAACATATCCATGCAAACAGTGTCTGTAGATGGCGGGTGGTTGGATGGATGGCTCCCTGTCAGTCCACGGGTCAGTCTTATATACAACCGGCTTTCAAGTCCTAATTCAACTCACCTGAGGTGGCCTATGTCCTACTCAAATGTAAATATAGTCATGCTCTTTGGAGGTTTCAGACATGCTGGTGAGTTGTCCTTGCCCAGGTGAAGTTCAAACTCCTATACAGTGGCCAGCAAGATGGCTCAAGAGCTAAAGGCACTCAACACCAAGCCTGACAGAGAAAGTTCAGTCCCCTGGATAGATGTTGCTAGTTCGGCATGGTTTGGCAACTTCAGTCTACAACACCTGTCTAGTGGATAGTAACTCCTACACACACTTATGGGGGTGGAGTGAAATGAAAAAAAGTCTATTGATGGTTATGAGCAACTGAGTTTTCATACCGTTGACTGATACTACCTATGCTTGATTTCAACTGTGCTCTTATAATAGCTTGATATCACTGTTATCAAGAATGACACAGTATTGGTGATAAGTTTATTATCCTATATGGAGGCATATAGACTCTTAACAGTACTTTTTAGGTAAGTCTTTCTGCAGAAAATGTCACTATTCTCTCAAGAAGAATGCCTCGCCAATGCAAATCATGGCTTCACAGTGTGGGCTTATATTCTACTATCATGATTGATTCAAAATGTGTATCTGTTCTTGCCCATTCTATGTAATAACCCGTCTCCAGACTAACACCTGAAAGATGATCTTGGCATTTGGATTAAGCCTATTCAACAGGAAGTGAGCAATGCTAAAAATCTTGAGTAACACCGGGTAACTGAAAAACCTGCGTTCATTCTGTGTCATTTAGGGTCCAGGATTCCCAGTAGCCTCATGCACTGTCCTCTGCAGAGGCATCTTCTGACAACTGACTGCTGATCCACATCCTCATCCTTCTCTTTAGTCTCCTATTCCTCCATCTTATTCTTCTTCTACCATACTTTCCTTGGTGGCTTTTAAATTACACCAGTGTGTCCTCCTTCACAGTCCTTGCTGCACTTGCTTGCACGTCTGTTCTCACGGAATATTCATCTTCCCAACTGGACCACTCACCCCTATAGAGAAGCAGTCTGTCCACTGCTAGAGCATTGTTATCATCTGGTCTTGCACACAGATGCTTAGTATAAAAATAGCGTCAACCACTTACATCCACTAAAGTCAAGCAATAATGGCACAACTTTTTCAAATTACAAATGTTTTACCTGAGACACTTAAGTTGGAGGAAATATTTTATAAAGACTTCCTTTCAAAAAATAAGTAACTGTTTTTTGAAATATATGGTTACATTCATGTTGAAAAATGCAACAGAATTGTTTTCTTCAATATCTAATTGTGAAATAAATAAGCTATTTTCACATGCAGTGACGTGTTTCAGTTACTGTTTCTTTCCTGTGGGCTCAACTGTGCAGTGCAGGAAAAATCCCACTGATCTTATGAAGAATTGCTCCATTTTAAGAAGATGCTAGAGTACATGAAAATCAGACAATATTCTGTTTGCCGTAGTGTGAGTCTAACACTTCAGTGCATGCTGTCTGCGAGTGATTTCTGGTTCACCAACAAGAGATGGGCGCGTCTTACCTTGATGTACGCATGCTGTGGGAGAAAGGGCAAATGTTGATAAATTGCAATTGTATTTTTGAGCTCTTCATATTTGTTAACTTGCACACGAATGGCTATATTTAGAAACCAGTGGCAAGTTATTGGTGAACCACTCAAGTTGAGTTCAATACAGAACAATGCTTTCTCCCGCTGGGAAGGTCTGAGAGTACTATTCTTACTCTCGTGACCCAACTGTGGGTCTACACTCACAAGTCTAAATGTCCAAAACGCCAGTACAGTCTACCGACTATCTTACTATCTGCCCCCAAACTGTTAGGTCAGCAGAGAGAACTGGACGTTGTGATTGGTGGCCTTTTATTACAGCCACATCTTTAGCTTTTTTCTTAGACTGCCAATCCATGATATTACTTTTAAAATTAATTATTTCCTTGGTGAAAGTTCTAGACTCTCTACTGACGAAGTTTACTGATACAGACTCTCTCATATAATTTCAGGAGTTTAAAACCCACTAGAATTCTTCCAGAAATCCTAGACTGAGAACATCTATTCAGTATAAATCTATCCAACCCATGTGTTCCACGAAGCAATGATTTATATTGCTTGTCTTCTCTCTCATTATGATTTATTTTATATCTGGACTCCAATTATCGAAGGGAGGAATAAAGGAAACACTCAGGAGATTCATCATCCTCAAGCCAGACTTAGCTTTTCCCTTTATCTCCAGGCTATTATTTCTAAGCCCAACTCTATTGTTCATCCATTGGCTACTGACCAGACAGAAGATGTTCGTCTAGGCCATTGTACAATGTCATCTTCCTCTGGGTTGTTACATAATTAAAGGAACTTCCATCTGCCTTCTTGAACATTTTTCTTCCTACAAGCAACTGTAAAAGCAGAACTGAAGAGAAATTGAAGGGAAAAATATAACTTGGATTTTTTTTAAAAAAAATCTATTGTGATAGAAACTGTCCTTTGTGGATGACTCACTGATTTAATTTCAAAGTCTGACTGTGGTTTCTTTTGTGTTTAGTAATGAAGTGGATTTTCTCTTGATTTAAAGGGGTCACTTTCCAAGAGTGCTCCAAAGTGGCTGAATCTTCAACATTTCTAAACCAACTACCCTTACAAGGATGAAAAATGCATAATGCAAACAAATTAGTTGTAATTTCCCTCAGGAAACTCTTGTATCTGGGCATATTTCCTCGTGGCAGGAGTTGCTTATGAACTCTGTGTGACTGGAAGTAAATGTTACCAACACCATTGTACGGAGGCACAATGCGATAAAGTAGGTTTGGCTCACAGCAGGCCGCTTGCAGTGTTAGGACTCCATGCTCACCCCTCCCATGCGTGCTTATGAACACTGGCCACAGCTGAATGAGGTTCCCCTGGGTCCTGTGGCCGTGCTGTAACTGCGAGCTATGGAACGTTCAGTTACTCATGAACTTGCTTTGTAAACTGTCTACTATAGATTCCTGGTGAGTTCAGCGTGAGGATATGGGATATACAAAATTTCACCTCTGGGCGCCTCTCTCTCTCCCCTCTCCCCCCCACCTTGTGTGTGTGTGTGTGTGTGTGTGTGTGTGTGTGTGTGTGTGTGTGTGTGTATGTGTCCGTCCATCCACCTGGGTCCACTTTGTTATCATGAGAAACATGCAGACATAGATTTGGAACAAGAACTGCAGGAGAGTAGTCTTTGTCTCACCTAAAATGACCAATGAACATACAAAGGAACTATTTCACCTACCTGAGCCTGACTTCTCTCACGAGGGCCACCACTTGGCAGGAAGTCAGCAGAATGTCCTAAGTATGCTCGGTCATGAGTGCTCACGGCTGTGAGGCCACTCTTTTTGCACTGGGTACCATCCTTGCCTACTGGAATTTAGAATCCTGATGTGCTCTGGGAGCAGGGAGGGGGCCACACAGCCTTCTCTGCTTAGATGTGCTACCTGGTTTTATGTCCATTTGACACAGGTTACTCTTTTGAAAAATTGTAGCCTCCACTGAGAAAATGCCCCCACAGAGTTGATGTGAGGACAAGCCTGCGGTGCTTTTTCTTGATTGCTGATTGATCGTGCCATCCCTGAACTCCTGCTCCTCTGTGCTAGCAGAGTGCAGACTGAGCAGGCCATGAGGAGCAAGTCAGTAAGCAGCATTCTCCATGGCCTCCGCATCAGCTCCTGCCTCCAGGTTCCCATCTTGGAGTTCCTGTCCTGACTTCCCTACCTGATGGAATATAACCCGAGAATTGTAGGGTGAAACCCTTACCTCCACCAACAGCTTTGGGTCATGGTTTTTTTGTCGTGGGCCCCACATTGAGGGCCATCTGTCAGGGTCCAACCTTTAGATTTGTGCTCTCCAGGGTAGGGGTACGTGGATTAAAAATGTTAGGTAGGAAAAACAGAGACACAAAAGAAAAGGACAAAGGCACAGAATAGAGTTGGGAGGGCAACCCAGTGAATACTGAATTCACCCATGTTTATGCTTTATATACCCCAATCCAAAAGGGGGGAAGAAGGAAAGGCTTGGTTACCATGATACAAAGAACAAGCAGAACAATTACCTCCTCAATACCTGAAGCATCACGTAACTATATCCCAAGTTAAGTATTCTGTAGGACATGCAGCGACCACACCTTAGGCCAAGCATCCTGTAGGCAGCCATACCCTGGATCAAATCTCCTGTCATAAAATTGAAGGAACAAGAATAGACCTGACCTTTGGTCAAGGTCAAATGAATCCACATCCATGGCCTCCAACATATTTTATCACAGAAATAGAAACTCTAACTAAAATATTGGAAAAGGCAGGTTTATACTTCACACCAAAGGAGTCCTTTATCTTCCAACTAACATGTATTTTCTTTAGCATAGGAACTATAATTTACCATGTTTATATATAATTACATAATTGCATAGATATGTAAACACATAAATTCACATTTACCAACTGTAAAATATATTACTACCTATACAAATAGGTATAAACCAAAATGATTTAAATATTTTAAATAAATTTTAATGATAGAAAAAGTTTTGGGTAGTCTAGCTAACACACAGTACACATTGTAACATACATGGGTTTCTGTACATGTTAAGAGACTTATTTTAGTGCAGTCAGCATACATACTCTGCAGCCTCTTGCACAGTCAGTTTTAGAACATTTTACTACCCTACCCATTAGCAGTGATACATCAACCCAGCACATAGCCCAGCAACTTATTTACCTTTGTTTCCATAAAGTAATGCATTTTAACATGGGAATGGAGGGTTGTATGTGTGTGTGTGCATGTGTGTGTGCACGTGCATGTGTGTGTGTATGTGTGCATGTGTGTGCGTGTGTGTGTGTATGTGTGTTCGTGTGTGTGCATGTGCATGTGTGTGTGTATGTGTGCGTGTGCATGTGTATGTGTGCTCTATGTAGATGGGAGTATTAGTTCCAGAGGTCAATAGTTTTCCTATGCAACTCTCCATGTCACATTTCCGTACAGGGTCGGCCCTGAGTCCGGAGCCCACTGATTTGCTGATGAACAAACTCTGGGGAGCCACCCATAACCTCTCCCACAACACTAGAGCTACAGACCTGCCTCATCACGTGCAGCTTTTATGTGGGTACTGGCTGAGCCATCTCGGCAATGTGAGACATGATTTCTTCTGCTTTCTCCTTTTCCTTTCACACGATCAAGGTTCAGCTAATTCTCCACCCATGCTTCTTGCTTTCTCACGGTTATAAACAACATTCTATGGAGCGCCTATTTACCAACCCGCGACACGTTGGACATTTAGGGTGTGTTTAAACTGTCATGAATTGTGCCGCTATGGGCACTCATGTGAGTTTTGTGTGGACATATGCTGCAGCCAGTTTATTTTGAGATTACCTTTGAGGTTGCTGAGTCCCAGGGTCCCTTTTTGTTTTAAGTTTCTGAGCAGATGCAAGCTGGAACATGGCCTCACCACCTCATGTTCTCATTAGCAGGGTGTTGCAATCTTCCCCATCTCACCTGACGCTTGTCTAGATCCTTTTACAATAAACTGCCCTAGTTCCCCCTGTAGTTCTGGTTAGAAAGGTCAAGAGGCTGTGGCTGCTGAGCAGGTTTTCCTGTGCTCAGTGAGACAGTGTCTCTTAGACAGTTCCCACACGTAGGTTGTCTTCTACCGACCGCTGTAATGCTGGGAGACTACTCTAGAGTCTCGGTACAGCTGGCATGTCATGCGATCTGCATATTGCCTCTGACTTAACTGTTAACATTTGCTTTACTTGTTAGTGTATTTTGAAGCAGAACACCTTTTAACTTTGATGATGGCTAATACATCCATGGCCTTTTTCCTTGTGTCTTTGGTTTTTATAGATATAGAGTTACTTCTGTGTTTCTTCTGACAGCATGATGGTTGCCCCAGTTCCAGCTACTGTTCAGCAAATGACAGAATAACATTCTTTTTGGATGAATAATATTCTATTGCACATCATACATGCCCATTCTTCTCTCAGTGGGCACCCAGACTGAAAGCATAGCTTTGTTGTTAGCATCCCTACAGCCAATGTGGGTACACAGGCACCCCCGCATTTCTTCTGGGGATCTCACGAGCAGTTGGATATCTACTATGGTGTTTCTGTTTTGATCTTTTCCAGGCATCTTCCTGTTGTAGTACACATGATGGTACTAAGTACATCTACAGCAAACATCACAGATTTGTTCTCACTATGTTCTCAAAGCATTATTTTTCCAGTACCAACTCAATGTGGTATGATGGTATCTCAGTGTAGCTTTAATTTCAATTTCTCATATGGATAATGAGCAATTGAAATGTTTCATTTTCCCTTAGCATACCTTCCTGTACAGAGAATCTATCTAGATTATTTGTCCATTTTACCTTGATTTTTTTAAATTAAATATATTTAATTTTTCACATAACATCAATGATAACGCAGGTCAGAGAAATAAATGGCAAACATATTTTCCATTTTAGACCTTGTCTCTTAATACTTATGATTGCTTTTCTGTGTAGAAGCTTTGTAATTCAGTGTAATCTTATTTTTGTTAATTTTTCTGATATTTTTGCTGTCCTATCAGAAAGTCATTCTCTGTGATAATAATTGAAGGTCTCCCTCCCTACATTTCCTGCTAGTGCTTTCACAGCTTTAGTTTCTGATGTATTTTGTCCATTTCGTGTTGACTTTTTGTACAGCATGACAGACAAAGGTTGTGTCAATGTTCTGCCTGTCGAGATCCAGTTTGCCCTGAACCATTAAATGAAATGACTATCCTTGTTACAGTGCATATGTCTGCCAGCACTCTATTTTTAAAAATATATATATTTATTATACACACAAACACATACATACATACAGTGTTGTCTGCATGTTTGCCTGCAGGCCAGAAGAGAGCACCAGATCTCATGACAGATGGTTTGTGAGCCACCATGTGGTTGCTGGAAATTGAACTCATGACCTCTGGAAGAGCAGCCAATGATTTTAACCTCTGAGCCACCTCTCCAGCCCCATCTGCCAACCCTCTTGACAATTACGTGGCTGAAGATGTGTGAGCTTTTCCCTGAATTCTCAATTTTGTTCCATTGATCTACACATATGATTTTATATCAACATTGTGTTGTTTTGGTTCTGTGATATGTCTTGCAGTTAAGTAATATGAAGTTTCTTATTTTGATGGATTTTGCTTAAGACTGCATTGACTGTCTGGGATTTTTGCTGCCATGTGAATTTTTGGTAGTCTTTGTATGTGAAGAATGTCATTAGAACTTTGATGGGGGACTGCTGTGAATCTGTAGATGACGTGGAAGGGTTATAAACACTTTAACAGTATTAATCGTTCGGTCCTAGGAAGAACAGATGTTTTGTGTCTCTCAATAGTGTCTTTGTAATTCATTTCACTTCTGCTATGTAGCTATTATTATAGAAGTCTTTCACTTATTTATTTGACTTATTCCTGGATCTGTGCCTGTTTATTTGTGGCTATTATGAATGGAATTGATTTAAAGATCTTTCTCATTAAATTCACTGGTGGTCTATAGAGGAACTACTGGTTTGTTTTTTTTAATGTTGATTGGTGTCCTGCTACTTTACTGAGTTCTGTATCAATGCTACTATTTTTCTGTGGAGTTTGGAAGGATTTATGGATCCAGGCATCTTATGAGTCAATGATGATAATTTGACTTGCTCCTCCTCTTTGGAACAAAATTGAGAATTCAGGGAAAAGCTCACACATCTTCAGCCACGGAATTGTCAAGAGGATTGGCAGATGGGCTTTTTATATTTTCTTTGCCCAGTTGCTCAGGCTACAACTTCTAGTGTTGAAGTAAGAATAGCGAGAGTAGACATTCTAGTATTGTCCGTGTTAGAGAAAATGCTTTTAGCTTTTCTCCATTCATCATGGAATTAGTTGTATGTCTCGTATATCACCTTCTTAGAGGTATGATCCTTGTTAGCCTTATGTTTTTCACGGCTCTTATTATGAAGGGGTATAGTATTTTACCAAATGCTTCCTGCTGTATGTATGAAGAGGTCCATGATTTTCCTCCTTCACTCTGTTTATGTGATGTCCTGTTGGTTTATTCACATGTGTTTAGCCACTCTTGGGATGAAAGTAATTTGAGTTTTTTGATGTTGTCTTTAATTAAATTACCTTTTAGGACTTAACAAATTACAGGACTTTAATTTAGTATTATTTGAGGTTTGGAGTTTATAGTTATATTTTTGTGGTATTCCTATCTGGCTTTGGTAGCAGGATAATTGGACTACATTGGAAAATTTTGGAAGGGTTCTTTCTATCAAATCTATAGGACATTTTGAAAAGCAGTATTGTTCATTTTTCAAAAGTTTGATAAAATTTAGCAGTGAAACCATAGTAAAGGGCTGTATGTTATTGAAAGACTATCACTTATCCAGTCACTGTACATCTTACAGATTGTTCCAACTTTCCCTATTCTCTTGGTTCAATTTTAATTATTATAAAGTAACCAGGGTAACTGTAGCTTCATAAAATGAGTTTGGCAATGACCCTTCTGTTTCTATTATGTGAAATACATTAAGGAGTATAGGTATTAGCT
>JAQHUG010000014.1:6929010-6940803 GCA_028555095.1 Dicrostonyx torquatus | reverse complement strand
GTATCCTGCCCCATCTTAAGGAAGCAGGGGGAGGGTGGTGGGGTAGTGGGGGAGCGGGAGGGCCGGGAACAAGGGGAGTAAATGTAAATTTTTCTTTTAACAATAATTAAAAAAAAGAAAAAAATAAAGTAACCAGAACTTTGTCCACTTAATTTACATTTTTCAATTTGCAAGTATATAGATTTTCATACTAATCCAAACAACATGTAGCATATGGCAGCCCTTGCCAAATCTCCCTTTTCACTTCTTCTTTAATGTATTTGTACGTCTCTAACTAAGGATTTGTAAGTATATTTTTTAATCAAGAAGTCAATTCCTTTTTCTAATGAACCCTTGTATTAATTTTATAGTCTGCTTTATTGGTTTCCACTCTAATTTGTATTAATTCTTCCCCTGTACTAATTTCGCATTTGATATATGTTTTTCTGTCTTTGAAGTGCATCATTATACTGTTTTTCGAAATCTTTTTCTGTCCTACCTACTCATTTCTATAAACGTCATCCACAGCACTGATTTTTAGATCCACATGCCTTAGTAGGTTGTATTGCTAAATTTATTTGCTTCAAGAATGTTTGATTCTTCTTCTGATTTCATAAGTAACACAGAAATTGTTCAAGATTATGTTTTTAGTTGTTCTGTATTTGTGCACTTTCTAAAGTTTCTCTTGCTGGACTTTAGTTTCCTTCTTATGATCAGAAGAGGTATATAACATGATTGTGTCTTTTAAATATTGCTAAGACTTGTGTTTCAGCCTTTTATATAGTCTATTACTGAAGATATTTCATGTGTTCACAAAAGGATCCTGTATTCTCCAACATGACTCTGTTGTAAATATTTGGTGGGTCTATTTGTTCTATAAATTGATTTAGCTATGATATCTCTTCACTTAATTTTGTCCTGTGTTCTGTCATTGGTAAGATTGTCTAGTAAAATCTCTTTTGTTTGGTGTAGCTATAGCTTTCTTTGCTTATGTTACCAATTTATTAGTTTAGATATAATTTTACATCGCTTCACATTCGGTCTGCTTGTCTTTATGGATGAGGTTAACTTCTTGTAGATAGCATATTGTTGGGTTGTATTTTTAAATTCATGTAACAAGTATCTTTTTATTTGTTGTTGTTACTGTTCTTTGTGTGGAGGGCAGGATTGTTTGTTTGTTTGTTTTGATACAGGTTTTTACTATAGCCTAGACTGGCCTCGAACTCCTACTCTCCCTTCTTGGTCCCTGGGTACAGAGATTCCTGGCACATATCAACACAGTGAGCTCAGTCTATACCTTTAAATTAGAGAATTAAGACCATTTATATCCCGTGTTATTGTTGAAAGGATTGAGGGGAAGCCTGCCATCATTTATTTCCTTCTAGGAATTTTGAATACTGTTTGTTTGTGTCTTCTTTTCTCATTCATCTTTGCAGTTTGGTGGTGTACTTGATTTGGTTCCTTTCTATTTCTGCTATGTAAATATAATGTTCCATGTTTTTATATCGTATTGTAATGCTGTTTAGTTTTACTTTTAGAGGTAGGACTTCCTTAATTATCTTTGGGAAGAGTCATCTAGTGGTCTCATAAACTCATCCTTTTTCACAAATTTTAGCTTATACTGGAAGGTTTTCACATTTCCTTTCATTATGAGGGATATCTTTGCTTAGTAAAATAATCAAAGTTGGCAGTCAATTTCTTTAAGAATTATAGATAAATTTTTCCGTGTTATCCTAGCCCTATGGGATTTCTCAGAGAAAATCTTCTGTTAGTTACACTGGGTTGTGGCCTACATATGTTTTCTTCACATTTTAAACTTCCTTCTCTGTTCTGTACTTTTGGCAGTTTAACTATATCCTGCTGAGGCCAAGAGTATTTCTGTCTGTGTCTGTTTGTGGTTCTACGGCCTTCCTATCTTCAGGTGTTCAGGATTTTCTTATAATAAAGAATATTCTCTCTGGTTTTTTTTTTTTTTGAGTAGGTTTCTGCCTCCTTTTTCCCCTCACCTTAAGAGACAACAGTATTGTAGACATCTGATCATTTGACATTGTCCCAAAAATCTTGAATGTAATTTGCTCTTTCTTTAATTCTATCTATGTCAAATCTTATTTTTCAGAAGATCTGTTCTCAAGGTCGGATATCCTTATTTCCATTTTGCCCTGTCTGTTGTGCTTTCGGATGGTTTAACTGTGCTGTATTATCTTTTCCTGGAGACGAGTGAACAAATGTGTTCACTTCACTGAGACACTGACCACACTTTAAAGTAAGGATTACAGGGAAGTTTAGCTCTGCAAAGCAGCAAGCTTATTTTGCCTACTTACAAGCATGGGAGGAGCTAGAGAACAGTGAGTGACCTGGAAATAACCGTGTCACCATAAAATCAGACCTCATCAGGAAGGAGGACCTCAAAAAAACTGGAGTCGCCCCTCCCAGCTACCGCTCCATGTCCTTTATGCTCTTCCCTCTTCCAAGATTGCTTGAGACCAGAGGCCTAGAAAGCAGTAACCACTGAAATCCCATCAAGGGCCCTGTGGCTCACTCTCCCTTTCTTCCCTCCTGTAGAGAGTGTTATCCTTACTGCAGACCTGTGTACTGTTCTTTTAATTACATTTTGATAAGTACCTGGCTGAGATAATCTCTACTCTGACTGTGGGGTGATTATATTATGTGCAAAGGGGAAAAGCATACTGCAGCAATTTAAATTTTATAATTATTGAACATATTCTAAAATATGTCTTGTTTGTTTCTAATATCCCTGTTGTTTTTCATATTCTGTCTTAGGGTTTTTATTGCTATGAAGCGACTCCATGACCAAGGCAACACTTATAAAGAAAACGTTTTATTGAGGTTGCTTGCTTACAATTTCAGATGTTCAGTCCATTATCAACGTGGCAGGAAGCATGGTGGCATGCAGGCAGACTTGGTGCTGGAGCAGCTGAGAGTCCTACATCTTGCAGGCAACAGAAAGTCAACTGAGAGTCATATTGAAGGAAACTTAAGCAAAAGAGACATTAAAGCCCAGCCCCACAGTGACATACTTCCTTCAACAGGCCACACCTAATAATAGTGCTTCTCCCTTTGGAGCCATTTTTATTCAAACTACCACTTTCTGCTCCCTGGACCCCAAAGGCTTATAACCATATCATAATGCAAAGAATGCATTCAGTTCAACTTCAAAAGTCCCCATAAACTATGGCAGTCTCAAACATGTTTCAAAGTCCAAATTCTCTTCTAAGATGCATGGCAATTTCTTAACTGTAATTCCCTTATAAAATTCAAAATTAAAAAGTAGATCATATGCTTCTTACATATATTGGCACAGGATGTACATTACCAGTACAAAATATAAGAAAGAGAGCATAGTGAAGAAATACTGGACCAAAGCAAGATTGAATACCATTTGGGTAAATTCCAAACTCTGCATCTCCATGTCTGATGTCAAAATGTTCTCCTTATCTCCAACACCAGTCATCTTTATTGACTGTAATTCACTTCTTTCTCTTAGACTGATGCCATTCTTTGTTAGCAGGTCTCCTCAGCAGGTAACCCACAACTCTGGCATCCTAAGCTTGACTGTCCTGAAACTTTCTCTGTAGACAAGGCTGGTCTCAAACTCAGAGATCTGCCAACCTCTGCCTTCCCAGTGCTGGAATTAAAGGTGTGACCCACCACACATGTCTCTAAGCTTTTCTTTAGTTCACCACTCCCTTTATTCCATTTCTTAACACATTTATCTACTTGAACACAGAATTTATAATGTCCCCCCCAAACAGCAGTGTGTTCCTTGAGTTCACGTCACACACACTCTGCTTGGTCTTTTTTATTTTTTTTAAGTTTGCAAGATAGTAGCTTGCCTACCTGGTACAGTGGAGTGTCTCTAGGGTCCCAGAATGGAAACCAGCATGGATTTCTGACCGTATAGCAATTCTAATTTAGAAATTGTGTTCATTCTTTTTATCTTTTTATTATTATTATTGAAAATAGATTCTTTTCCTATGCAATACATTCCAGTAACAGTTTCCATCCCTGTACCTCCCACCTCCCCGTCTCCTCTTCAGAAAGCAGTAGGCCTCCAAGAGACAACAGCCAAACATGACAAAGCAAGACACAATAAGATAAGGCAAAAGCCCTCATATCAAGACTGGTCAAGACAACTCAATAGCAGGAAGAGAGTCTCAAGAGCAATCAAAAGAGTCAGAGATACAAACACTTCAGTATTAGGAGTCACACAAGAACATCAAACTAGCAGCCACAACATTTACACCAAGGACCTGGTGCAGACCCATGCAGGTCCCATGCTTGTGGCTTCTGTGAGCCTGTATGAGCCCTACTTAGTTGATTCTGTGGTCATATTATCCTGGTGTCCCCCATCCCCTCTGACTTCTACAATCTTAAATCACCCCCTTCTGCTGTATCCCCAGTTTTCGACAGAAGGGACCAAACAGAGACCTCTATTTAGACTCTTCGCATAATATCTGGTTGTGGATCTCTGCAATAGGTCCCACCTACGGCTGAAGGAAACCTTTCTGATAACTACTGGACAAGATATCCATCTATGAGTATAGTAGAATATCATTAAGAATCATTTTATTGGTTATTTTAGTAATATTTGACTCTACCCTAGGTCTGGGATAGCCAGTCTCTGGTTCCTGTGTTGGCAGAAGTTTCTGTCCTGCCTGGTCCCACAATCATTCAGTCCCAAAGAAACACACAGAGGTCTACATTAATCATAAACTGGTTGGCCTATTAGCTCAGTTTTCTAATTAACTCTTTCTTACATCTTAAATTATCCCATGATTATTGTCTGTGTTAGCCATGTGGCTTGGTACCTTTTATCAGTGAGGCATTCTTATCTTGCTTCCTCTGTGTCTGGGTAACAACTGCAGACTGAACCTTTTCTCTTCCCAGAATTCTTCTGTTCTCATTGCCCTGCCTCTATTTCCTGCCTGATTGCCCCATCTATACATCTTGCCTGGCTGCTGACCAATCAGCATTTTATTAAAGTAATACTATATAAGTTACAGGGTACAAGACTATTGTCCCACAGCATTCCTGGGAATCCAGGCAGTGTACGGCATGGGATCCCTGTTGTGGATAGGCCTCAAGTTAAACCAAATATGGTTTGGTAACTCCCACATGTTCTGCACCACCAATCCCCTGGCACATCTTGCAGGAAGGGCAGATTTTAGATATTAGGGATATGGTGGGAACCTAACATAGTGGGAAACTTCCTGGAACCTATGAGGATGAGCCTAGTGAGGATTCCTCAGATTGCAGGATACTGATTCTGAAAGTGTTGGAACTGGGTTACGTTTGGTTGAGTTGTTAGCTGAGGAGGTGCTGTGAAAAAACAACCCCAGATGATGCTAGAACAGAAGGTCAGTCTCTGGAAACTGACACCGGTACCGTGTCAGTTGCCAAGGACAACTTCCACTTAGAGAGCTTGAGCATGTGCCTGCTTAGAGCCATCACCCCTACATTCTAGACTATTTGGCAAGAGAAGGTACTCTGCAGGCTACCACGAGAGAAATCTAGGCACCAACCCAACCACAGAACTCTCTGCCTCCAATCTGTGTCTGTTCTAAGATGGATCCTGGCTACCCCAGTGTCAGTGTTTGTCCAGAAAAGGTTCAGACCTCTCACCTAGTTAGCCTGCAAGCCTGTTGGTGAGGTTCCCCACTACTATGCTGCCTGAGCTTTCTTGGATGCTCTTTGGTTTTGATCTCTGCAGTGAAGAAACTTCATATTCCCTGATGTGAAGGCAATCAGGCAGTGCAGGCCACGATACTGCCTCTCTTGCTGTAGTCTCAGGGTGCCGTGTTCTGCTGTTGACTTCCAGTTGTTCTGCTGTGACATGTCAGCTCATTCTGTAGCTGTAGATACATTCATTGGTTCTCAGTGGAGTGAGTGAGTACACTGTAGCTGTCTTTTCTGAAGTACTTATTCAACATTTAAAGTCTGGGGTGGAGATGGCTCAGTGGTTAACAGCACTGGCCGCTCTTCGAGGACCTAGGTCTATTCCTAGCATCCACATATGGTCTCAACCATCTGTGACTCCAGTTCCCAGGGCTCTACCACCTTCTCTGGCCTCAAGCACTGCACAGAAGCAGCATACAGACACACACAGGCTACACAGGCATGCACATAAAATACGGACGAAAATGTAAAGTTTACTAAAATACATTCACAAGTGGAGAATCTTTGTGTGTGGGGTGGTGGTGGGTGTGTGTGTGTAATGAACACCTGTAACTCCAGCTAAAGAAAAAAAAGATACCATCAAAATTTCCTGTATATCTCCTTCCTAATGTGTGCTTCTTTCCACTTCTTCTGTGAATACTCTGAGGGTCTTTTCTACACATTTCTTCTTTTTGTTTTGATTATATAATTATTTGTTTTTCTTACTCTCATATTTATATGTGCTTGTATATGCATTGGCTTGCATGATTTAAAGCTTTAGCGATAGGTGTTCTGTCTGTTGACTTGGTTATTGTCTTCACTCACTTGTGCTGTAGTTTATGTTCCATCTTCATTTGGATACAGATTAGAGAATTGCTTTAAAATGTTCAAAACCATTTCGTACAGGCACCCATTCATCCATCTTGCTCTCTGCTTTCTCTAGCAATTGCTGATATCCAACTTCTACATTTCTGATCAGTTGCAAGGGTGCAGAATGGTACTTCATGATAGTATTGGTTTGTGTTTTCTTCCTTAGCTGTGACTATTGCCGTGTACACACTTGTTTGACAATTGAAAATTTCATTCTCTAGGAGTTTCCTATTCATAATTTCTGTCTATTTTCTTGTCTTTGCTTTTAGGAATTATGTATTATGCACTAAAATTTTCTTTTAATTTTGTTGAGTATTTACTCTATCTCTGATTTTTGTTTTTCTAGTTTATAATAAATAGAAATTTTGAGGGTTCCTTTCTTTACCCAAGATCATAATGGCATGCAGCAGGGTTCACCTTCCCAGACATTCCGTGTTCACCTGACAACTTGTAAACCTCCTCTGCAGTATAGTGTAATATCCATGTGTTCATATAAGTGAAATCACATGACCTCTGTGCTATCCATGTGTTTATATGAGTGAAATCACATGACCTCTGTGCTATCCATGTGTCCATGTGTTCAGCTAAGGGAGATCACATGACCTCTGTGGTATCCATGTGTGTGTTCAGAGAAGTGAAATCACATGATATTTGCTTTTGTGCCTTGCTCATGTTGTGTATCATATTTTCTCTATGGTCCATTCCTTCTGTGGTTGTGCCAGAATTCCCTTCCTTTGTAAGGCTGAACAGAATGCATTGTAGATGTTAATCCTTGCTTTATTATACCTGTCAATTTGGCTATGATTTATCTATGCTGTGCTCAAAAGAAAATATTTCTAGGTTGAAAATTAAGCAACTCTTGAGTGACCAATTTTGTTAAAATCGTCTTTAGCTTCATTTCATGATAAGTTTACTACAAAACTTATCTTCAGCATGTGGATTTTTGCAGTTGATTCTAGTAGCCCTGCCAATTTGTTTTGTAATTTTAAGTCCATATTATAGGGCTCCTTGGAGTTTAGAAAATTTTTTTACTAATTAAATATTTGTATTATTTTATAGATATAATTCTCTATCTCTGATATTTTCTACCTAAAATCTGCCTTGTTTTTTTTTTTTTTTTAAAAAAAAAGTCTTCCGTTTTATGCTGTTATTTGCCTTCTATTTCTCTGTGGAACTTTTGCCTTTAATATGGTTAGTCAAAGAAGTTTGGCTGCCTCTGTCATATACCTGGTAACAAGGTGCATTCACATCAGCTGTTTAAGATTTTACTAAGAGTTTAAGATTTTTTTCTAGCACCTCACTTTATGGTTTGTATTTGAAGAACTATTTCAATATGTTTTTTCTGCATTTATTTTGATTGTTTCTTGTTTTTTCTTCTTAAGGTTTTTTCCTTGTTTACTTTAAAGTTTGTGTATTGTTTCTATTTATTAAGCAATGACTTTCAAATTATTAGCAGGTGTGTTTAACTTTACAAAATCTAAAGCCAACCAAGATTTACACACCCGTACTGAAGACTACAAAGCTTCAAGTGTGTAAATGCCCCTAACGTCTTTATGATAATCCCGAGAAATATTTGCGATCTAATTTTTTATGATGGCAATATTTCTGAAGTTCAAAACACTGTAAGCCAAGAAGGAAATTCAATTTGCCTAACGCTAAAAATGGAAGGAAGTGCTCTGAAAAATGGCTTTAGAAATAGGATTTGAAGTGGAAACCCAGGCAGAATTTTTCCTCCCAATTATTAGCCCCGGGATCTCGTCTCTCCTTTTTTTCCTTAATACTTTTTCTTTTAAGTTTTATCTTTTATGAAACAAATTCAAATAACTCTGGTTGTTTCAACGTTCAGACGTTATAAATTTTGTTATTGCTGCAGCTAAAGCGATGACATTGACAGCAGCCATTGATGACCACCCGCATGGCAAAATGACGCAATCACTGAGATGACACTGAGATCTGGAAGCCGTAAAACCGGTGTCATCGAAGTAGCAATAACCCCAGAAAGCATAACAGCACCAAGCAAAAGGCAACAACACAGAAATGGAGTCTGAAAGTCTTCCTGCCCTACACAGCCGTTAGCACACCTGCTAGAGTGACAGTCGCTAGTCCTAAGCTGCTTAGATGCTACTCTTTGTGAAGAGCTTCCGAGAGTCACCTGTTCTCAGATAGCAAAGCCAGTGCTCCTGAGTCTGGAAGGTGGGCCACATGCTAACGCTCACTGGACAATATAGGGCTTTATGAGTAAATACATGCTAACTTCCCTAAACGTAATCATTGGTGGGGGTGAGCAGGTGATGATCCCACACACCCTACACGCTACAGAGGCAAATTTATCATGCATAACGATAGCATTAAAAGACAACAGACTTTATTTGGCCTATTTATAAATTATTTTTTCCTCAAAGTGCTTTTGAAGTGGCATGATTATGGCGCTTAAGCAGGACACGTGCTAATACATGAAATGCCAGTTTGGCTACATGTACAGTTTTAAAAATCTATAGGTTCTGAATGATTTAACATTTAATTTTAAGAGGACAAAAGAAAGGAATATGGCCTTTCATATAAAAAGTGCAACATAAAATGACAAAATTTTCTTTTATTGTTTTCAAATTTTAAAAAAGAACATGGAACATTTTAGCCCTTTTTAGCTGCCAGGAAGAGTTTCAGTATCATTTTTCTACCCAAAGATTTTTCATCAGTGGACAATATTGCAAGAATTGGTTGCTTCCTGGATTGTCATGGCCCTCCTTGCTCATTAAAAGCCATGGTTCATTGTGAATGAACTCGATATTGGTCGGCGAGTTCCTAAAGTGCATGACAGTTTCTCCTCCTACCATCCTATTTTGTCATAATTTGAATATAACTGGCCGTGTTTAGTCGTTGATCCATTGATGATGCGTGTGCCCCAGTGAAACACTTGAAAGAATGAACACCAAGCAGTTTTATTAATTAAAAAACTTAATAGCTGTGATATGCAAAAACCTTGGAAAAACACGTAAAAGTTCCAATTAAAAACAGTCCTGAATTAGCTGGGATGTGAATGCTGCTCTCCCCGAGGCCTGGAAAATATATGTCCTGGCCTCCATTGCTCACAAATTTTTCAGATATCTCAGGAAGTATCACTTTGTGATTATTTGTCACGTTCATTCTTCTTCTCTACTGTTGTTACTGTGAGATTTTGAAGATGGTTATATACCTCTTTTTTATTAATTCAATTAGTCAACATATTCACATCTACTGTGTGTTGAAATGAAGCATTGACTGGGAATTAGTAACAGGCAACGTTCATATTTTTTGTGGAACTTGCTAAAGGCAAGATGCTGAAACTTCAGGTGATAGTCTGCAAATCCAGCATGGATAGCACAGCAGAGCTTCTGAGTAGATATCAGCCAATAGGGAACATGCACGATAAGTGACTATCATCATGCAACAGTGTCTATTCGTAATGGTGGGCACTGGATGAGTTGGAGGTTGCTAGTTGGCTTGGAAAGTTTCATATGAAGACAAACCACTTACATCATAGTTATGAGTTAGCAAACTATGAACCTTTAAATATCTAGAGTTTTTCTGAAGCTTGCAAAAATCATAAATGTGCACCGTGTTAAAAAGAAAGATGATGGTAGTTTCACCCACATAGAGTCCTTACAGTAACTATTTCCCCATCATCTGAAATATGGTTATGATATTGAAGAAGAAATATGGTCTTTGACTTCTAGATACTTATTCTATATTCACAATGCTCAATAACATTTTAGCTTTTAGAAACTGATGAGAGTAAATGCAGCAAAAACCCATCAGCAGAGGGTTGGATCTAGTGTCTGCTTTCAAAATTTTGTGGTGGTGTATAAGATGGATCATATACATTAGCACACCCAACCCTCGCACTAACACACTTATGCATGTGCGCGCGCACACACACACACACACACACACACACACACATTCGTGAGCTTTCCCAGGGCTCTCCCTGTTCTCTTCACTTATCCTCTGTGTTTTAGCTCGAAGGCTGCTTTCTTAAGACAAAAACTCCTGAAACTTTCTTTATTGTTTTCATGGGCGGTTTTAAATTCCTAACAGTTCCAAAACATCCTGACTTTTCCTCACCCAAGGGTCATTATATGTGTATTGTGTTACATAGTTTAACACACTAGCAAGATGCCAAGCATCAATCATGAGTGAAGAGATGGTGACTGTATGCCGTTCACTTGAACGTGTAGAAACCTGACAAGAACAAGGAGAGAGGAAGTCCAAACGGATGAGACTTTACCAGAAAGAGACGCAGCATTGAACGGGACTGTTTCAAAACATTCTGTGTAAAGTGTGAAGTATACTAAGGACGTGTGGAGTCTCATTGTCACCTGTGAAGACTGTTGCAGAAAGACAGAAGCATGATTATCAGAAGCACCAAATCCCTTAGACATCATGGGCATGGTGCCAGATCTCATGAAACTTTTAAGAACCCACGAAACATTTCAAATTTTCATTTCTTAATCATATAATAAAAGATGCATATAATACTCACAAGCATATATGAATTCCATAGGAGTATAAAATTCAACTTTAATATTATTGTTTGGAAGAAGAGACCCAGATAGATTAGAGTACTCATAAAGGTTGTCAGGAAACCCTTGGTATAATACCTATGAGTAACAGGCACTATTTTGATTAGACCCTAGAAGAGGGAAAGATGATACCAGTCTGAAAATGCCTCCCCTCAAAGAGGACAGACTGGCAGACTGAGGAGCTTCTTCAGATTTAATTGTCTATCCGTAGTTTTCCTTGTCTACTCTTGGCTTGCAGCAGGCTCTGGAGAGAATTCCTGCGGGAAGGAGTAAGGCTGGGTGGCACAGAAGGATGGCAGTTTGGAGCCATTTGCATTGATTTAGATTCAGCTTGAATGGACGTGAGGAGAAAGACATTACAAACATTCAGGTCAATATTTACTCATGAATTTTAGATAATGTTGGAAAACTTTTGAAGTCAGAATTAGGACTTGGTCTTCTCTAAAATTTTACATTATAGGCAGGGGTGGATAGTATATGTTCTCACAGCTCAGGCTCAGTCATTGATCATAGTGACTGTAAGGAGACAGGAGAGCTAGATTCTTGTAAAGTTATGAAACTATTGCAGCTGGAATTCTGTCACAGAAAAAGCCATCCCAGCCAAAGAGAGACTGTATGACAGATGCCATCTATCATATAGGCAGATGGATTTTTCTACAGAACAAACCAGAGGTAACATTTCACATCATTAATTGTTTTTTTCTTTTTT
>JAQHUG010000014.1:6915023-6927120 GCA_028555095.1 Dicrostonyx torquatus | reverse complement strand
GGGCACCTAGGTTGTTTCCAGGTTCTGGCTATTACAAATAATGCTGCTATGAACATAGTAGCACAAATGCTTTTGTAGTTCAGTTGGGCATCTCTTGGGTATATTCCCAAGAATTCACACCATTAACTGTAACCTAAATTTTGTCTTGTATCTCAGACTGGCCATGAACTTGCTAGGAATCCGAGGATGACCATGAACTTCAGAGACTTTCCTACTTTTAGCTCTGAGTTCTGGCACCACTGTACCCATCTAGAGCTAGCATGGCTGGAAAGCAACCTATCAGCTGAGCTGAATCCTCAGACCTAACTACAACCTATTTGAAAGTTAATTTTATAGTACATTTAAGTTTTTCTAAATCAAGAAGTCTTTGCACGCATTTGTAACTGTAAAACAGTTATAACTATTTATCATTACAGATTATATATTTATAAGTATCTGTTAATTCAGATTATATACAAAATTACAATTAGATAAGATTATACAATATAAATTATAGATTGTCTTCTGTCTATGTTTTACAGACTGTCTATAGTCTGTCCGTGTTTTATAGGCTGTCTACTGTCTGTTTTTTACAGACCATCCACTGTCTGTCTGTGTTTTACAGACCGTTTTCTGTCTGTGTTTTATAGTCTGTCTGCTGTCTGTCTGGGTTTTACAGACTGCCAGCTGACTGTCCATGTTTTACAGATTGTCTGTCTTCTGTCTGTGTTTTATAGACTGTCTGCTGTCTGTCTCGGTTTTACAGACTGTCCACTATCTGTGTTATACAGACTGTTTTCTGTCTGTCTGTGTTTTAAAGACTGTCCTTGTACACAAAGGACCAGATTAAAGATACTTCTGAAGCTCCTGAAAGCTGGTCTTCTGACTGAAGAGCTTGATAAGTACAAAAATAATGTTAGAATCTCTAAAGGGCACTTGGGATTTTATAGCAATGATATTCTCTTCTTCAAACTATGACAAAACTCTGTCATCCTACGCCATTGTATGACATCTGAAAGGTGTCAAAATATAGTCAGCTAACTGGTAATTTCAGGAGTGCTCAAGATTTTCCCTCACAACACCAGTGAAAACTCAATGAAACTCAGAGCACACTGTTCAGAATCAAGCTTTCTAGCTAGTTTAAGAGAACGGCAGCTGAATGGTTCTTCCTTTCATGTGAGTCCCTTCTAAAGCTGAGTTCAAAACCTTGGTGTTAAAGAAGACAACGAGTGAGTGGATGCTCTCACTGGGGTTGAAGACGTGTTTCCTTCAATGGGTTCAAACCTGCAGTTGGAATCAGTTCACCCTGCCAGTGCCTCTTTCCTAGCTAGACCACGGGGATGGCTGTCATTGTGCAAACATCTGTTGAATGGATCAATTGATCTTGACTAGACCTTGCTTTTTCTTCCCATCTCTCTATTTGGTTGCTGTTGTTTTCTGTCCCTGGCCTGATGAACTTATTTGGTTGACATGTTGCTCTCAGTATCTTCCTCAATGCTGGGTTCACATTTCTTTCTCTTTTCCCCTTTCCTTGGCAGCCTCCCTTGCTGGAGTCCTCACACACACGCGGGCTCTCGGTGCACCAGGCTCGGCTAGCTGCAGTTGGCGTCGATGGATTAGAGAAGCATGGCCTGCTCTCCAGGACCCATTCCTCCCCCGCAGCCTCCATGTTACCTCAGTCCACAGCAGACTGTCCCCGCCAGCCTGCTTCTACCACTGGTAGGCATCCCTAAAGACCATTTAATAGGCAGGCGAAATGTGCAGTTCTTGTAGGATTAGCCGATTTAAATGCTCTGAATAACTACGATAGCAGGATGCTCCATTTTAACTCCATGCAACCCAAATTTTATGAGGTTATGTTGGCCACAAGACAAACGGCACATCTGATAAATCTTGGGCTTAGTATTAATAGCCTCATAAATTGTTATCATTCAAGGGCCTGGAAAATTCATCAACAGGTGCATGGATCCCCCTGGAAATGAAACTCCCCACCACATTCCTCAGCAGTGTTCCGCAAACGCTTACCTTCCCTGAGATCAGCCGCAAGGAAATTTACGATGCTTGGCATCCTCATTTGGCTCTGACGAGTATCTTTTCCTTATTGGTTTCTTGTTGTTTTGCCTTGGTTTTGTTTTCTTTTTCCCAACTTCCCACACAAATGACTCTTGGGAGTCAAGGATCCCAAGGCAAGCCTTGCTTGAATCTATGCATGGTAGTTTCCTGTCCATTCATTATGGTACCTCTGGGTGGGCTTCGAGACCAACATCTTCATTGCCTTCCACCGTGTTTGATATTTAAGAGCCTGACTACAGACAAAACAAGCATATAATTGTAAGTCCAGAACAAGGGCGGGTCTGAGACACATGCCAAAAATGGGGCATGTTCCATACGTTTGCTCTCCCACTGTGGATGAGCAAAGTAAAGCTACTAAGCTCTATGGGAGTTATGGTGTGGCTATAGCAGGGAGAGTTTATGCATATGTCTGTCAGGGCTCTAATGGGTCCGCTGACTACTCTTAAGTTGTTATTCAGGATCCGGGGGTTGGTGTTATGGCATCTCCAACCTCCTGCAAACCTCTGAGCTTGGACGTGCTAAAATGCCTTTTCTGAAATCGTGTTCCGAACCCTTCATGTGATTTATCATCTTTTACTTTAAAACTCAGTTAATGGATTGACCAGGTTAGTTACTGGTGATAGACATCTTTCAAGAGTGTATATAGGAGATTATTTGATAAGCGATTATGCCAAAAGATAGCAGCAGCCCATATTACTTATAATTTATGCATATTTCTTTTTCCATGTCAACAGCCTCTGCCCAGATCTCCTAGTCCCCGCAACACTGAGAAACCTGCCTAGAGATCCCACAAAGCCCACACCTGACAGCTTCCAGTGTCTGTGGAAGCCTTTGGCATCAATCTCACCTGTGCTAGACCCAGAGTTAGAAAAATTTGCTCAAAACCAGGATGCCAAATATATACAATACTACTTCTTTTTCCCATATTTATTTGTTTAATTTTATGTGTATTAATGTTCTATGCCCCGTGTGTGAGTGTATGTGTATGGTGTGTGGGTGTGTGTTTATGCCTATCTGTGTGTATGTTTATGTGTGTGTGCTTGTTTATGTGTATGTGTGTGTTTATCTGTGTGCTTGTGTTTATGTGTGCATTGTGTATGTGTTTGCATATGTGGTGTGTGTGTTTATGTGTTTGTGTATGTGTCATTGTGTATGTGTTGCATATTTGGTATGTGTGTATGTGTGTATGTACATGTGAGTACGTGTGTGTGTACCACGTGCATGCCTGGTGCCTACAGAGGCAAGAGGAGAGCTTCCGATTCTCCTGTAACCAGAGTTAGATAGTTATGATAAGCTATGTGGTTATTGGGAACCAAACCCAGGTTCTCAGAAAGAGTAAGGGGTTCTCTTATTAAACACATGGCCATCTCTCTAGCCCTGAAATCCTTGCGTTTCTCCCACTCTCAGCATCCCTTAGCTGCTTGTGGTTCTTTGTGCAGGACTGAGGCTTCCTGGGATTTCCCAAATCTCTGTAAGCATGTCTATTTCTATTGTCTCTGTGTAGCTAGTGTGGAGGCAGTCATGTTGGTGAGATATGGCTGTAAACTCTGATATTCCCAGGGAAACTATCTCCCAGCAAAGCCCTCATTTCTCTGATCTTACCATCTTTCTGGCTCCTCTTCTGCAATCTTCCCTAAGTCTTGGATTTACTCTTTTGGAATGGACTCTGTAGTGATATTTCATTTGTATTTTAACAAATAAAGGTTATCTGAATACCAAAGAGTAAAACAGCCCCACTGGTCAGCCATACAGACCCGGCAGTGGTGACATACACCTTTAATCCCAGTAGCCACACTAATTTGCCATAAAAACCAGATGGTGCATGCTTTTAATCCCAGTTCTAGAGAAGAATGTGAGACAAGAGGAGACAGCTCTCAGACACAGTCTTATTTTGAAATTCCTGAAGGCAGGATTGCCATTTCAGACTAAGGTAGAAACAAGAGCCAGTGGCTAGCTGTTTTGCTTTTCTGACCTTCAGGTTAAACCCCAATATCTGTCTCTGGGTTTTTATTAATCATTCTACAGAGCTCCACAATTCTACATTTTGATTGGTTGTGGTTTTCTGTAGTGGTCTGCATCAGTTACAAATAGAAGGGTTGTTGTTGTTATGTGTGTGTGGTGTGTCGTGTTACTTTTTGTTTTGTTTTGTTTGTTTGTTTTTTATGTAGATAGGGATTATGCTGGTTTAGTAGAGTGGAGGTCATAGGTTCCCCTCCAAGATCCCTGACCTCACTAATCCTGCACAGTTGGCGAGGCTTCCATTACTGTGTACAATTTCCCTCTTGTTGAGCTGGACTTACACACGATTAGAGAGCTATTGGGCACCACCAACGAATGTGCTCCTTAGGGGTTATTTTGCCATGCTCTCCATTGTAGCATGAATAATAAAAACCCAGTGACAAATATTGGGGTTCAAGCTGACAAACCAGAAAAGCAAACCAGCAAGCCACTAGAGAGGTCTTCCCTCTACAAAGGCTGGGCAACAGCAGCCTAAGCCTCTTTCTCCTCCCATTTGATATTCCCTCTAGTGTGAGCCACCACCACCCTGATTTGTTTCTACATTGATCTTGTGTAGCCCAGGGTAGCCTTGAACTCACAGAGATCCACCTGCCTCTGTCTTTCAAATGCTGGAATTAAAGGTGTGTGCCACCACTGTCTGACCCTAGTAGCTTAGCTTTGCCCTTCTCATCTTTAGCCAAGCTTTGTTATTAAAACATAAATGAAATGTCACTAAACTCCATCATTTTGGCCCATCGCATTGAGCTGGATAGGACTGTTGCTGCTTGCCTCCTCTGAAAGCTTCCATGCCCCTTCTGGTGCCTTGAAAGTGAACAGTAAATAGCTGAAGACACCATGCACTTCAGTGCCAGGGCCCAGAGGCCCCTGAGCTGGAATGCACATAGCTTTTACAGATTTCCTTTCAGATTTTTACTATAAATATTCATTCTCACAGGCTAACTGACTCATAGCCTCCTCTCTACAAAGTAAAAACCAAACCAAACCACAAAAACATAAAAATAAAAATAAACAGAGAAAAGACATTCCATGGAGAAAGCATCTTCATGTGGTTAGTTGCCAAGGTGACCTCTCAACTCCTTCCTCTGGGAACTAAATGGAACCTACCCCTAGTGGAAATGCTGAAGCGTGAATGGCAGGCCATAAATTGTGGTTCTGTTAAACTTGTCCATATGGGGTTTCACGATCTAATTTGATGAGGACTACTGACCAGGTCTCTTCCTCAAGAGGACACCAGATCTCATTACAGATAATTGTGAGCCACCATGTGGTTGCTGTGAATTGAACTCAGAACCTTTGGAAGGGCAAGCAGTGCTCTTAACCACTGAGCTACCTCAATTAAGTGGACCCAGCCACAAAAATCCAAGAGCAGTCATAGCTGGTGACCCACAGAGAGCCAAGGACAAGCTGTCTGTGGGACAAACAAGGAGGATATGAGGTCCTGTCACTGCTGGGATGATGACGTGTGTCTGGTAAAGCCAGGCTGCCACAACCTCCAGGGAAGGTTGTGTTGTGTTTGAAAATGGGCAGTAGTGTTAGAATCACAGGAGTTCATCCCCTTTACTCAAAGACTGGGAATGGTGTTTCTTATTTGAGGGTCAGATAATTCGGGAAAGGGAATTATCTGCTAACATCATGTCTTCTGCTCACCTAGAAATTAGACTCAGCCATGGCTCACAGAGTACGTCCACTAGAGGATAATAGCTGTGAATTTACACTGAATGTATTCGTTGCAATGAAAAATCCATAACATATTGGATTGGCCTCTCTCCCGTGCCTCTTCCTTTTGTCCGGAGGTTTCGGTACCCAGTCCTCGCTAATAAATTATTTCTTTACACCACTACCCTTTTACTTAGAAGTGATTTTGAAATAGAATCATTGTGCTGAAACTCAGCTGATGTTTGTAGAAGTCTTGAAAATAATTAGAACATTAAATCAATGCCTACTGAAGAGTACAAATCGTGAAGAGCAAGTGTACTCAAGCATGTCAGTATGGGAACTGCTAAGTCCCCTCCTCTCTGCCTGCCTCCATTTTGGTTTTACATGCATGAAAGCCGTGTCTTCGTCAGCTGACTCCAGCATATCCCTGCAGTTTCAAAGGTCTTTAGGATGCTATGTCATTCAAGAAAACCTTCTTTTCCAACTAAACCCAAAAGACTTAGTGTAGTCCCTTATAATATGCTGGATTGTTATCTGTCAAAATCTCTAGATACTGTTGATTCGGGGACTGTGTAGCAAACGGGAATGAGTGAGGAAGAGGAACGGAGCAACGTTTCTGTTCTTGTAACTCTAGCACTCAGGTACCTGATTAGGACACATCAAGTAGAATAAACACATGAGCCTCGAGCAGCTGGAGGACACGTGAGTTGACGTGGGTTCTGTAGGCGTGTACAGAAGCAGCCATTGGGGCTGGAGACATGACTCAGGGGTTAAGAGCCATGGGGGCGCATCCAGAGGAAACGATTTGGCTCCCAGTGCCAGCAGGGATGCTCACTCTTGTCTGTAATTTCAGTTACAAGGGATCTAATGCTACCTTCTGGCCTCTGCAGTCTGCAGGAGGGACATTGGTGTACAGACAACCACATAGGCAAAACACCTATGCATGTAAAATAAAAATAAATGAAGATTTTTTTAAAAGCCATTATTTGCCTTGGCCATTGATATGTGTTCACTGAAGACAACTTGGCGATTGTCTGTGAGGAGAACCAGTTCAGATATGGTTGTGCTTTTTTCCAGTATTTTCTTTTTTCTTAAATTTCTTCTTAACAAAACAAAAAATTATACATGCATCTTTTTAGAACAATGACTTTTGAATTTGAAGATGCCAAAGCAGTTTTTAAAATACTATTTTTTTCAGTCTACAGTAGATCATGACCACTGAGCTGGGCAGTGTGGCCAGGTTCCTCTGCAGTTTCTGTGACATATTCTCATAGGCTGTCTCTCTCTTCTACTCCCTCCCACTCCCCTTCCCCTCTGTCCTTTATTCTCCCTCTCCCTCCCTGCTTTCTGTGTGTGTTGGTTTTATCTTCTCACTCATTCTTGAATACAGAAAAACTGTCCCATTTTTCCAATAAATCTGTGTTACATTTGGCTTCCCCTGTTGCCAGCTAACAACGCTTTCTTGGTTAACGCTTTCTTGGCTCTGTAGTCAAATGTCAGCACTTAATTCAATTCATGCAATGTAACAGTTCAGAAATCTGTGCTGGGAATTCTTCAATCCATTTTTTTCACCTGATGTTTTGATACTATCATTTTAAAAAAAACACAAATTATGAATCATAAAAAAAATTTTTAAAACTAGTAAAACCATGCAATTTACCAAATCTTCTAAAAGTTAGTTTTGGATATTACATCATTTGCTCATTGACACATTACAGTTCACAAATAATTAAATATTACATGGCTGGAGAGATAGCTCCACAGCTAAGATCACCTCTTGCAGATGACCAGGTTTCATTTCTCAACACCCAAATGGTGGCTCATAACCATCCACAGTTCCAGCTCCAGGGGATTCAAGGCTTTCAGACCTCTGTGGATACCAAGCACACATGTGGTGTACATACATGCGTGCAGGCAAAACACTCATACACATAAAGCAAAATCTAAAATTTTAAATTAAATAACTTGGTGCTTGATTTATGTGTTCCCAAGAAAAGATATAACAGATGTGAGGAAGAGCACACTCCGAAATGGGAAGGTCAACGCAAATAGGCTCGTGGATAGACTGGGGTTATGAATAGGAAGAATTACAGGGACAGTTGTGCCTGCCTGCAGGTTGTCAGGAGTGACACTTGTTTCGAAATAGAGTCTTTCTGAGTGCCCTCGGGAGATTGGTTCCAGACCCCTAAAGAAGCAGGAGTCTCTGCTACGCAATGGAGTGCATTTTCATGTGTGTGTAGTTTGTTATGGCATCTCTAGATTACAGGCAATTTCTAATGCAGCCTAATAGATATGTAGATAGCTTGTCCGTTGCTTACTTCAGAAATAAGAACAAGGTAAACATTTGGACACTTTAGTTGAAAGGCATCATTTTCCATAAGGTCTTCAATCCCTCCTGGACTGGATCTATGAAAGGACTCCCCAGGTCCTTTCTACCCGGTTTAGCAATCCTACCATCGTCTCATTTCGTCTTTTAAAAATGTTTCGGCTGCTATTTTTAAGAGGTCTCTGACTTCCCAGCCTTTGCCATCACCGTTATTCATAGTTTGAAAATGCATTTCAAGTGGCTCTTTCATGTCTGTCTCATTTTCCTTGCCAGATCATGAGTTAAACATGGTAAGATGGATGTGATACACCCTGGAAAGTTACATACAAACACATGTTTCTGAGCAGAGACGTGGTGTGGTGCCTTGAACTGTGCTAGCTCTTGGCCCTGGAGTACATTGAACAAATGTTATTTACTAATGCTAGCGACACATGTCCTGAGAAGGGGTGATTCTCCGGGAAGATACCAGAAGTGAAATAAGAAACTGAATGCCAGGAATTAGGAATCACATTGGTAATTCTTTATCTAGAGTGTTTTGTCTAAACTCAAGTTTCTTAATTCACCCTAAAAACTCAGCTAAACTAAACCAAGTCTGGCTAGATTGAGGCCGCTCTATAGACATGAACAGATTACCTGGTTAATAAGTCACTCAGCAATGCAACAGTCAGGAACATGGAAGACAATACACTTGCTACTTCAAATACATCATCATATTTAGGAAGCTGAAACCAACAGAAAACACAGTGCAAATTTATCAAAGCCATCCAAATTTTTCATGAGTTTTGTGGGTGTATGTGTGTGTATGCCTGTGTGTATGTGTGTTTATGTCTGTGTATGTCTGTGAATATTGTATGTGTGTCTGTGTATGTGTGTGTATACAAGTATGTGTGTAGTGTGTGCTTGTAGTATGTGTGTGTTTGTCTGTGTATGTGTGTGTATGTCTGTGTGCATGGTATGTGTGTAATATGTGTGTATGTGTGGTGTGTGTATAGTGTGTGCAACTGTGTGTGTGTCTGTGTGTGTGATGTATGTGTGGTATGTGTGTCATGTGTGTACACATGTGTATGTGTTATGTGTATCTGTATGTTGAGTGTGTGTGCAGTATGTGTATGAATGTAGCGTGTACAGTATATGTATGTGTGGGGTGTGTGTGGTGTCTGCATTGTAGAAAGCTTTCTTCTGAGGTTTAAAGTAGAGGCAATGGTTTTTAAGACTTTTACATAATCATTTTTCATGAGAAAGACGGGTGCATGACCTTATGTTACAGCTGATAGCCAGCAGGGATAGACAGTGTAAAGCGAAGGTCAGTTCCACATGGTTCTCAGGCAGGAGAGCAGGCTGCTTCGCCACCCTCTGAGTCAGTGTTCCTGGGGAAGAGAAAGGAGGAGGAAAGGGACTGAGAAGGCTGGGCTGATGTCACCTCTCTGTCTACCTGTTAGCACCTCCAGATGAGTCAGTGGAGCCCTGGCTTCCAGGGTTCATTATCTCCGCTTAAATTAAATGCCTTTCCAAGAGCTCCTGGACTTGTGCTAGAGGCTCCAGATACAGGGAAAGACTTAGCAGAGGCCACAGATGTTTTGTCATTTTAGCTTTCTTGACAGTGTGTGTTGTAAAAAAATTAAAGGGGGGAAATGTATTATCTATGGGCTTGGGTTTGTAAAGAAAGACCGAAGCACTTAAGTAACATGAACGGCTATGCTTGTGCTGTTTCATGGACCTGTCTCAGCGAGGCAGATAACATGCTTCTTGTTTCCATATTATTTTATTATTTATTATAGTGTGTAACCAAAGTTGAAAATGTATTAAACAGCTCCAAATATGTGGTGCACCTCATAAACCACTTTGATAAGGACGACGATCAAGACATACGTGTGCACCTTGTGCTTTGCATGTTAGACGTCCTAGCTGCTCACCTCTCTTTTGCCCTTTTTAACATCTTCCTTTTTATTTCATTTAAGAATATTCATTAGCCGGGTGGTGGTGGTGCATGCCTTTAATCCCAGCACTTGGGAGGCAGAGGCAGGTGGCTCTTTGTGAGTTCGAGACCAGCCTGGTCTATAAAAGCTAGTTCCGAGACAGGCACCAAAGCTACAGAGAAACCTTGTCTCATAAAATGAAAAAAAAGAAAAAAAAATAAAAAGGAATATTCATGTTGGATTTTGTGCAAAATGAAAACAGTGAAAATATGCAAAATGTTTTATACAAATATAAAATGAGGACAAAGAAATGGTTTTGGGCTGAAAAATTAGGGGTTTGAAGCAAAGAAGACTGTGCACACAGCAAGAGTCCAAGCAGATCTGCTGGCTCAATTCATCAAGGAAGGCTGTGTCATGGAAATGCTGACCCCTTCTTCCCGGGTTTCCTTGCCTGTGCTTTTTCCTCCCTTACCCAGCACACTCTGGAAGAGTTGCTTCATTCCAAACATGACTACAGACACTGGGAAGTCAAATGTTTTTTAAGTAACACAGTTACTGTCTGCACTTCTGTAAATCTTACTGTCTAATAAAGAAAACATAAAATTGATAAAAATATGCCATGATGTCATTTTCATCAGTGCTCTGAAGGAGTCCCAGGAGCACAGAGAAAGCAGACACACCGGTAGGAGAGATCTGATGCACAGAACTCGGGCGGTATTTTGTTGGGCAGGTGACTTAAACACTGAGCCTTGAAGAATGAAGAAGAAGCCAGCTGAGAGTCGGAGTGAGGCAGACTAGGAAGGGCGCGTAGATGTAACAGCACTAGAAAGATCTCACGCTGGCAGGTTATGACCTCTTTAGAGGAATGTAAGAAAAGCCTTTGTTGTAGAAACGAGAGGCCTGTGAACAAAGAGTAAGAGGAGGAAAGGAACTTATCTCTGCTGTATTTATGGAATGTCACTCTCTTCAGCGAAGGGACGTCTGTGAGCAAAGTAGCTACCGTGGAGCGGAATGAAGTAAGGAAAGTCAAGTAGCCAGTTCCCAGTTATCTCAGAAGTCCAGATTAGAAGGGATGGTGCTTTGGATTATGTCTGGTTTGAGCCAAGGAGATAAGAAGTGAGTGATCCTAGATCTGTTTGAGAGGGAAAGCAGACACGTCTTTGGAGTCGAGGAACTATCAAGAGGACAGCAAGGTTTCGGTGTAAGCAATAAAGAATCTTGAAGTCCCTTGTAAAAGTGAAGAGCACGGAATGCGGTTTAAGACAAAGAAGTGAAAATCAGAGGCATTAGCATTGAGGAAAGCAATGAGGCCGTCAAGGGGAGATGTAGGCATCCAGATGGCAAGTGTGTGTGTCGGCAGCGAGGAAGAGAGGTCCAGGCTGAGAAATGTTCCTGGAGATCAGGGACAGGCAGTGGGTTTTGGAGCCAGTGAGTCTTAAGAATGGATATTATCTGGAACAGTAAAACAATATTTTCTGACAGACATAATTTTTACCACATGGTTTGAAAATGCAGATGTCATTCTTCTGCATGATTTTAGGACACTCAAGGGAAAATGCGTGGCCATCTTCAGTAACATCTCTCTAATATAATAATGTAGGTCAAAGGGAAAATAAAATTTGTTTAAGTCAGCTTTATGCTATCAAATCAAAGGCTGGCATTTGTAAGATACTAAATAGCGCTTATTATTGTTCTTTAACTTCTCATCTTAGGTACCTGATCCACCCATCACTCTGAGTGGACTTCGGCTGCCATTAATTGGAAGATATTTGATCAGTTAAACAATTTCTTATAAGAGAGACGGTTTTGTTAACACTATCCCTTGCCCAACCAAAATCCCATATTATGTTTCACTAATAACTTTTTTAACAAATTTTCCCATCATTAGATATAACTAAAACATCACATATACTAAGTTCTAATGCTCAGTTTTGTTATCTATGAAATCTATAGTGAGGACATTATATTTGATACTCATTTTTAAAAGAAACCCGACAAGAATTTCCCCGATATCTTAATGTGTACAGTTGGCACTGTATGGCTTTGGACTTGATTTGACCTGCACGATTTGGAATTGACCTGACAGATTCTATGAGGGCACGAAGAAAGGGCAAGCACACAGACCCCC
>JAQHUG010000014.1:6877789-6914471 GCA_028555095.1 Dicrostonyx torquatus | reverse complement strand
GGTTTACTGTATACAGCTGAACAGGAAGTGGGGTTGCTTTATACAGCTGAATGAGGAGGTGGCTAGCTAATCTAGGTAGAAGGTCTTTTAGTGGAGCAATCTCGGGTTGCAGTCATCCTGGAGAAGGTAGTGTTGATGGTTTCTGCAGACAGAGTCCCATCCAGGGTGAGAAAGTTGCCCTAACACTGTCTACACACACTGGTTTTAGTTGAAGGCCAACCCTTGACATGACTGTGTTCTTCAATGACATGCATTCACTCAGTAATTCAGCCGCTCCCCATTGGCATTACTGACTAAAATGCTAAGGGGAACATTATAGAAAAGCCTCTTGTCAGGCTATGAAAAATTCCCGAAGTTGTAGGTTACAGTCCACACTGGAAGAGGAGGCTGTGGTTGATAGTGTCTGTGCAAACTGGTTTTAGCTACAGGCAGATCTTTTGTAACATACATATTTAGACCAGGTTTTGCTGTTCTTCTGAGCCTGATTTGGGGAAAGCCTTGTCATTCCTGTGAGTCTGAAGCACCGAGTCCCTGACAGAAATCTAATAAGACTGCATTGTATGACTGTTACTATATGTGTGCATATACACACACATATATACATATTTATATCACTTTATGTCTATTTGAGCACTGGTCCATCCATGGTGTGTGTTTTTGCACCTGAGGCTAAAGAGCTGACTCACGGCCTTGAGAACAGCTTCAAGCTAATTGTTTTATCTTATAATGTATCACAATGCCTGCATTACTCAACCTTAGCCTGTGTTTTCTCTGTCTCACAGGGATTGCCTACGACCCTCTGATGCTGAAACACCAGTGCATCTGTGGCAATTCCACCACCCACCCCGAGCACGCTGGGCGGATACAGAGCATCTGGTCACGGTTGCAAGAAACCGGGCTGCTAAATAAATGTGAGGTAATCCTGAATTGGCCACACTCTTTTACTTACTTAAATAAATCATGTGAAGAGGCTAGTATTCACTTGAGTGGTAGGAGAAAAATGCTAACAACGCAGGGCAAACACTGATTGACGATGTGTCCGAGACACAAGTGGCCTAGTTGTCTATGGGCTGGATACACAGTAGGTTCTCCATGTTTAATGGACAGAATGGCTGTCCCATCACTGCAGTGTGTCTTACCCCAACTTTATTGTGGGAAGTGGAGCTTAGCATAATTATAGCAGATGGGCACTGATAATCAAGTTAACGTGAGAAAATCCTTGTCAAGCATTAAAGACTAGCAATTGCTATCTGTTATTCTGCACTATGGTCGCTATGCAGGTCCCTGCCAGTTCTGCCTACTTGGGATGAGTAGGTTTTAAAGATTGACAGTTCTCACTGGAGCAAGTTCTCCAGTTCTTTCCTTTTTATTGAAGTGACGCATGGATACATTTATAATTTTGTGATAGGTTCGAATATTTTTAATTTTAACCAATATTCCTTTAGGCTCATGTTTTTAGATTGCTGGTAAATCCCAGGCCATTTAAAAAGTTTGCTTCTTTAGGCTTTCAGAGGTTAAAAAGAAAAATGAAAATAATTCAGAAGGAGTCACATAAAATTGACAAAATCTGGAATAAATGACTAACAGCTGTTTGATTTATTTATTCTAAATTTCCGTTTTGTCTAAAATCCAGTAGCATTTTATATTTGAGTTTGAAATATTTTTCAAAGAAAAAATATTCTCCACATATTTTCTTGCTTTATTTTAGCATTTCTTGATTAAGAAGTTTTGTTTCGTTTGCCATTGTCTACATTGTGTTCTAGAGTGCCAAACCCTGGCAAAGCAAGTCTCACAGGACGAACAGCATCTTTGTCTTCACAGACAAGCATCCCACCGTGTTGGATCGGGGTGACTGTGCTTCTCTGTGGATCAATGAAGGGAATTCAACATAGTGTTCATTTTCTGGGGTTAGAGTCTGAGGAGATCAATAGCCTTTGATTATAACTATAGTCTGAAAACACTGTTCTATTAAGAACATATTGAAATCACTATACTTCAGCAAAATAACAATTATTTTAAGATTTGTTAGTATTGCTAGTATTTATTTTATTTCTGTGGGTGTCTGTGCCTGCATGAATCCATACACGCCTTGGGCTTGCAGATGACAGCAAAGGCCAGAAAGCATTGGATCTTCCAGAACTGGATTTGAGTCACCTGTTGGGAATCAAGCCTGTGTAGTAACAGAATTTTGTCTGCATCACTCACTTATCTCTCCAGCTGGTACAAAGACAATGTTACAAGTTTTAAGTTATATCTGGCTATTTGCATGACATGTAAGTTCTAAGAAATTATTTTTCAGTGTTGACTATGTTAGACATTTATAATTTATATAATGTTGTTATCAATCCCAAAGACATCTTAAAAAACTCACAATAGTACATTATTTTTAACCACCCAAAATTCAGTCAACAAAATTGCCACTCTTATCCAGGTTCATTTAAAGTAAATCTGTAGGTTGGCCTTCCCTATGCCAGGGCCTGAGGCAGGAGATCACAAATGTAACCATTGCTTAGATTATTGAGTGAATTCAAAGTCATCCTGGGCAACTTAGATGAAAACCTGGCTCATAATTTTAAAAATGAAAAGAGGACTGCTCAGGCTTAGAACCTTTCATTTCTAGCATGGAAAAAGGCAGAGGAAAGACATGTATTTAAAAAATAATAGCAATAATAATAATAAGACAGATAGATAAATACTTATGTGGAGAAATGTAGATGCATAGAGAGATGTTCTGAAGCAGAAAGAGTATCCCTTGGCCAAATGCAGTAAAGTATGTTTGATACTATGACTTAAAATTCTCTGATCCTTTCCTTCCCATTGAAAATGCTAGGTGAACAGTATATACTGTGATGTACAAGTACTAATCTTTTCACATAAGAGCACTGATAATGCCTGGCAGTTCATTAGCAATTGCGGTTGTGACTGAGAACCCCAGAGCAGTGTGGACAGTGTTGGCATGTTGGCATCACAAACTTGTCTGTTTATGAGGGGTTTATCAAGAATTTTTCATATTAAAAGTTTCTACAGCCAGGCAGTGGTGGCACATGCCTTTAATTCCAACACTCAGAAGGCAGAGTCAGGCAAATCTCTGTGAGTTCGAGGCCAGCCTGGTCTATAGAGTGAATTCCAGGACAGTTGGGACTGTACATGAAACCCTGTCTCTAAAACAAACAAAGAAAATAGTCTCTACTATTGATTAAATGGATCCTTCTCCTACAAGAGGCAAGATGAAGGAAAATGAGTTGGGTTTATTCTTCCAGTACCGAGTGAAGGACCATTATCTATCTTTTTGCTACTGGCATCCATATTATTTGGCAAAAGGCTTTCATATTCTTTAGTTAATTTTAGAGTTATCTTTTAAGATTTTATGGTTTTGGATAATGTGACTTGGGGGCCAAATGGATCCTGCAAATATTCTTTATGAAGCACATGAAGTAGGAGAAAGGAGATATGAGGTGTTTGTAGGCTGATCTTAATGGATGAACACTCTTATCCATGGGACCCGCAGTGACTCACCCTTGAACCTGCTGAAGATATTTTCCTGTTGGGTCCTCCATCAGCCTAGGCATTGTCATTGACATGTTTTCTGCATTCAGGTCTTTGGTGTGCCCTGTAGCAGCTGGCTTCTCTCCAGGGAATGGCAAGGGCTGGTCGTAGGCTTGAGTGCACTGTCTGGTTGTGGTGTTCCTGAGATTTATTGCCCAAAGACTGCACATAAGAAGACTCGGAATGTAGGAATGAGTGGAATGTAGTATGGTTCCCACTGACCTTAAAATTTTCAAGTATTATAACCATTCTTTTCTGGCCAGTCTTCCTTTCAGTCCCTCAAATATACAACTGTATTGTTTCAAACCACACAAATTAGAGTTATACAGCCCCGCCTGATTTGATACAAACCATAGAAGAAAATGCCACAAACAAAAAGCTGAAAAGAAGAGGTAATATTTGTCCCAGCCTTGTTAAAGAAGCAGTGCACATCATTGTGGCAGGTAACCCTCAAATTAACAGGTAGCACAAGTGTGTTCCTCCCCAGTGCTGTCCCCATAGCCCACCTATGCAGAGAAAGCTCGTCTGCCCTCTTTGTGAAAGCCATATAATCTTAGTCTCTCCTACAGCTCTCAAGGCAGATAGGTAGTCCCCAAAGAGCTAGACTATAAGAAAGCTCCCTCCAAGGGAATGCCACAACAGGAGCTCCCGGGCAGCTGCATATACCCCACCCAGCCTGGCTAGCTGCTAGAGAGGAGTCTGTCTTGACCAGCACACACCTCAAGGCTGTTAGAGAGGAGTCTGTCTTGACCAGCACACACCTCAAGGCTGTTATCTGCCTTCTAGTTGTGCTCTGCTTCTCCGTGTTGTCCTGGCGACAGTTCAAACCAAAGCAACTGCTGAGAGCTACCCTTCTAGAAAGAGTTTGCCACTCTGCACAGCGGATGGTCAGCCCCTTCCATGGCTCTTAGGAACTTTTATCAATCTCCTAATTCTTAGCATATTATTTTTGGCATCCTAGCATTTTCTCCCCCCATCTAGGATTTGGTTAAAACAGGGAAGAATCAAAATTTGGCAGCTGGGGGAACAGCTTAGCCCCCACGGATGGAGAAAGAACAAACAACAATGATGACACAGGAAAAGACAAGGAAGAGTTCGTTAACAAGGCAGAAAAAGACTCGCATCTGCAATCCCTCACTAGGATGTTCAGGGGGTAGGTGGAACAGGCTGAAAACCTGTTTTATACCCTTCTGGGACAAAAGTACTACCAAGGAGACCCAGATGTAGGCAGAAGGTGTTGGTCACCAAGGAATGAAGGCTCCCTCACCTGGTGTACACAAAGAGCAGGTAGCACAGCCACTCTGCACCCTCATCATACAGGCTCCAAGGATGGCAAACAGGAAGTGTCCTCTCCATCCCAGAGACGAGGACTGGAGGGGCAGACAGTTGCCTCCTTCTTCCCTGCTGTGTCAGCCTCCTTCAGTCTGTGTTCTGTTAAACTCCAAGGTCATGTCATGTGCTTGTTGTATAACTCATCAGGCACCCCAGTTTCCCAAGAACTCAAGGGACTGTGTCCGCCAGGTTCTTAAAGACCAGGAGAGAGTGCTGTGTAGTGTGAGCGCTGGATAAACACTGGCTAGCTGTAGGCCCACCCCCACCCCAACTCCATACCTCCCAATACATCACCCACGGTTCCACCACAAACTCCCTAGTATTTTAGGGTCATGCTAACTCCCTGAGTCCTGATCCTCCCTAAATCCACTCAAGACCAGAGGAATCGCCCCATTTCCCTTTCAACACACAGCCCAAACTCATTCAACTCATACTTCCTACTCAACCCACTCAGTTGTATTCAAAACCTGAAACCATTTAACGCCACCCACAGACACCCTGGCCCTGCACAGCACTTCCTGCCACTGTGGAGGCTGGGAGTGAGAAATGTGTGCTGCAGACTCAGCACACACAGACTCGGTCCTATGAAGACTTTGAAGACAATCCTAAGTTGTAGTATCAGTGCCAAGAAGAACTAAACTGATTCAACTTTTATGATAAAGGAACCCTATAAAGAAGAAAGTCCTGCTTCTGAATGGGCTACAGGATGGGTGTGTGTGTGTGTCTCCTGTCTACCAGAATTCTTGATTGCATGCAGATCAGCCTTACCTGGTCTATTGCCTGTGTTTGCTGAGTGCCGGCCTTGTGTGGAGAAGCCCTTCAGCATGCTCAGCTTTACTTACTACTTTACTGAGTACGCTCGCAGCAACACATGCTCTTCCTGGAGTTCTTTAAACTCTTTTTTTTTTTTTTTTTGGTTTTTCGTGACAGGGTTTCTCTGTGGCTTTGGAGCCTGCGCTTGAACTAGCTCTTGTAGACCAGGCTGGTCTCGAACTCACAAAGATCTGCCTGCCTCTGCCTCCCGAGTGTTGGGATTAAAGGCGTGTGCCACCACCGCCCGGCTAAACTCTTTTTATATAAACTAATTCTTTATATGAATGTATCAATATATATTATTAAAGCTTTCTGCAAGGATTTTAAGCTTTCTATCTCAAACTAAACTATTTTGAAAATTTCAGTTCTGTAAAACATAAACAAACAAAACTCCCAGCAATTAAAGAAAACAAACCCACACTGCATTATTATATGGAGTGGGGTGTGCAGGACTTTCGCCGGGTTGAAAGAGAAGGTAGCCTACCACCCTAAAAGGCTTTCTAGTTATTGCTTCTGGACCTTCTGATGGAATCAAAAGCAGTGAGAAAAATCTGCCTGCCAGAGTTAGCTGAGTCACTCCAACAGAAGTGGGGATGCAGCCCTGGTGGGTATTTAATAAGCCCCATCATAGATTTAATGCATTGTTTCTAAAGTGTCTATGGAGAGCAACAGGGAGTTACACCTGAACTCCTTGTTCAGCTCCTAATCCCTGTGAACTTGTGGTAATATAGTTCAGAAGGGCTGTTTCCCTAGAGATTACTAGGTCTGATATGAGGGTATTTAAATATCATTAGCAATCTGAACAATACCTTCTCGTGACAATGTCCTCTCATGACAATCTCCTCTTGTGATAATGTCCTCTTGACAGTGTCCTCCCATGACAGTGTCTTCCCATGACAGTGTCCTCCCATGACAATGTCCTCTCATACAATGTCCTCTCAAATTATTTGTTCATAAGAGACAGGATATATTCACTTACACAGAGAAGGGCACAGAATAGGAGTAAGATGCCCTCAAGTGATAGCAACGCATCCTTTCCCACTGTCTAAATCTTAAAATTTGTACTTGGGAGATACCAATTTCTCTCCAGGTCATTGGAAACATCTGTGATTGGAAACCAACTTGGGTTTACAGAAAGAGAAATCTTAAATGTTAGTTTATGTCAGAAAACCCTAGGCATGTTCAAACACAGACTGCTGATCTCCAACCCTTGCGTTTTTTTTACTCTGGCCTGGATTAAGGACAAAGAAAGTGTATGGTTAATGTGTGCCCAAGTGCCCCAGATAATGACTGCCATGTCTTTGTGACAGTGATACACCTGTTCATTGGTATTCATCAGCATCTGAGTTTTCTAGATACTTCTGTTCAGAGGAGGCTAAGGAGAAAAGCCAGATGCCGATCAAATGTTCACACAAACACATATGTAATTACAGCATCTTCATTGGTTTACATTTCTGCGGTTACTAAGATGCTTGTTGATTAAGCTTAGGAAAAGGAAATGAACAAGAAAGACTGTGGCCTCCTCTCCACTGTCTTGACAGCACCAGAGGGCTCACTTGGTGCCAATCAAAGAGCAGGTGATGCTATGCATTAGAATGAGCAGAAAAATACCCCAGACCTTACGTTGAATAGTTGAATAACCTGCCCTCCTTCCTGTTCTCCTCCTGGTTTCATTTTTCACTGAAGTTACAATTAACTCAGGACGGAAGACAAGGACCCTCCATTCTGCTAACAACAGAGTACGGTCAGCCCTTCTTAGACAAGAGACTAGGTGATCTACGAAGTAACAATAATATCCTACAAAAGGCATCATTAAAGACATTACAAGGATTGCCTCTTTCCAAACAAAAGAGTGATCTTCAAAGCCAATGTTTTTTTTTAAATTAACCAAAATAGATTCTTCAAAATGATAGGTCACTATTACATTTAGCCTTGTTTCTGCCTTTAATCATCTGAGTCCCTATGTCATTTAACCTCACTGACCACTGGGTCTTCCATATCTCCGTGAAGGTGTTAGATGGGATATTTGCTCAGTTCGCTTCCTTCGCTGGTATTGTCTGAAATCTGAATTGCTATGGAGTTCAACCGAGATGTGCGTTCCTGCCCTACTAGTAGATGTAACTCAGGGATGTTGTGGTGGACACACTGCTGTTGCTTGTGAGCTATAGTGTGATTTGGCTCTGCTGACGCGTCCCGATTAGCGCCAGGGAAAACACACGTCTTTATTATATTAGAACACGGTGGTTACATGGGTTAACCTCTTTTGGCATGGAGTGGCACTGTTTTTTTTTTTAAAAGCTGAGGCGGTTAGGAGGCCTCCATGGCAATACTATTTAATTTTTTCCTCTATTGAATCATTCATACTTAAGTCAGTGATTCCCTTGGGAGCAAAAACAAAGCCAGCAACATTTTGGGTCACCATGAAAAATGGATCCAGAGGGGACATTTAGAGTCCTCTTCAGAAATAAGCTCTTCAATTGGGTAGCTTGCTTTCCAAAGCATGTGTGCTCCTGAAGAGAATGCACTCCTTAGTGGGGAAAAAGTTGCAGATTAACCCATCATCTGTTAGAAATGCACTTGTAGTTGTTTTTCCAGAAGCTTCCATAACCCCCAGCCCCACCAAGCCACCCACAGACATTTGCTTGCTCTCACATTTGTTTTGAGAATAATAACATTTTATAATGCTTTTGTTGGATTGCAAATTATGTGGGATTTGCATTGCCTCCTTGTGACTAATATTGAATAACTTTGTTTTGCTAAATTCATAAGAAAGAAAAAAAAAACCCAAGCAACACACTGTGCTGAAATTTTTAACTCTTTTATTCAGTTGCCAACACAAAGTAATTACCAAACAATCCTGGGACATAACCAAGCTACCGTTGCCCTTCTGGAACATCTCAAACAAAGACTGAGTTTAGTAGAAAAAGCATACAATGGTCAAGCAGCTTCGGGACAGGACCTCTGACACACTTTCCTGCACACAAAACTGAACTTATAATTCTCTTTTCAAACTCACACTAGGAGATAAATTTCTCTGTGGAGAAGCTTTGGAAGCACACAGGTCTTTGGATATCAAGACTGCAAAGCACGAATCCTGCTGGTTAATGGAAATCCAATTAAACATTGTCTTATAGAGCACTCTACCTAGGTGGCAGCACACGACAGCTTACTGTTTTGTTTAGCTTTTAGACATGTTTGTGCCTTCAAACGCAACCACAAAGCAGTATCAAGCTCATGCCAGGAGGCTGGAATTGTCTCTTATGAATATGGTGGTTTGGAAAGAGTACGAGTGAGCTAGGTGTGAGTTGTGAGCAAGCGGTACCCAATGCCCTGTTTCAAGAAGCATTTGTGTATCCTAGGACACTGGGCCAAGACAGATGCCCACAACAATCACTTGCAGCTTGTAGCAAGAACTTTTATGATTTTGAATTTTAAAACGTCTGCAAAACAGTAAGTATTAGCCTTGGGAGAAAAAAAAAACAAAAATCAAAAGGAAACAGGAAAAATAAAAAATGTTTTAATTGCCCCGTGCATGGGCGTGGAAATTGAGTCAGAGCTTCTTAGATAGCAGCATTGCGTCTGATTTTTAAACATGATTAGTTACATAGCTCTCAGTTTTTCAAAGGTTTCAGTGTATAAACAACACAAAATATTCAGAGAGAAACTTTGCTATATGCATGTTTAGTGCTTTGAAAAGCTTTCTAAGTCAAACATCTATGTTACTTATAATTAAAAAGTAATCATGAGATTCTACTTCTTAAAATTATGAATATTGAACAATTAAAGTAAGGGGTCCCTCTTATTTTCAGGTGAATATAACCATTTGAACTTGCTGTAAATAAAAATTAAAAACAGATACTGTGTATGTTCATTATTTCTGAAGACTTTTATAGTAAAATGGGGTTTTCCGGTTCACTGAAGGGGTTTTGAACATTTAAAAATATTTTAATTGGATTATAATTACTGAATTCAATGGTATGAAAGCAAGTTGAAGAAGACAGGAAAGAGTTCTAGCCTTTCATATTCCGTCATCCCAAACTGGAGTTATTTACTCCAGTATCCAGTAACGCGTTAGTGGGAAGAACACATTGCTTTCTTTGGCTTGCTATTCTTGATGTAGGCTGTCCTTGAGAATCCACTGGAGAGTTCTGTCTGGTGCCTCAATAGACCTTGTCAAACACTCTGGACCTGCAGGCACCCAAGCCCCTTGAACTCCTCCATCATACCCTGAGATGCAGTGTATGTCAAGTATGACTGCAGCACAGACTCAGCTTCAAACACAAGGCTAACAAGGTGGACAGAAAGAGGGACATAGATCATGGATGTAGGAATGAGACACTTATAGTTACCATTATATCCTGTAGACACAAAGGGACCATTGTTCAGAAAGACCTTGCCCATGTGTTGAGTCCAATCTGTAACAAAAGCAGCATAAACAAAAACAGAAGTGACATAATCCCCCAAATTAAAAAAAGAAAAAAAGATGGAGCCAGGCGGTGGTGGCACACGCCTTTAATTCCAGCACTCGGGAGGCAGAGGCAGGAGGATCTCTGTGAGTTCGAGGCTGGAGTTCTTGGTCTACAAGAGCTAATTCCAGGACAGCTAGGACTGTTACACAGAGAAACCCTGTCTCAAAAAAACCAAAAAAAAAGACTGAGGGAAAAGGTTTTTTTGAAGCCCTCATAACATAAAAATATATATTCTTAAGAACACTCTTTTAAAATGTATTTATTTATTATGGGGGTGGGGTGGGGGAGGAATTCAGAGTAGACTTTCTCTTTCTACAATGTGGGCCCCAGGGTGTCAGGCCTAACAGCAAGTATCCTTACCCACTGAGCCATCTTACCGGCTAGGAGAAAACTGTGATTATATCTATAAACAATGGCTTCAGGAAGGGATGGATACCTGTTGGAAACCTCCCCTCAAGCCTCTTCTCTTGCCTCAAACACAGTAACATATATTGAAACTGCATTTTCCTCCCAAAGGCAAATTTGAAAATCACAGTGATGTGTGTTTTAAGTTTTAAATGCATAGCTTTTTATTGTTTTCACACAGGATCTTATCACTATTCTGAATATAAACTTCAGAATAGCTTATCCAACCTTTGTTTTTGACATGAAGAAACCAAGGCCTATGGAAACGCCTCATGGGTTGCTATTGTCACCCATGACATAGGAGAGTTAGGGCTGGAATTCGGGACTGCCAATTGCAAACTAGTTTGTTTCCATGCACCAATAAAAAGGACCAAAAACCGGTCCACATTCTCAGCAAAATTCTGAGGGAAGCGGGTGACTGGGGGCTGCAGGAAAGTGCACATAAGGTGGTAAAGGAGTCGTAGGGCTTACAAACAGTCTTTGAATGGAATAGCCAGACAACTGATTGCAGCCTGGTAATGCTAAAAGAGATACACTTGCACGTAAATAAGGAGCACATATTTCTTTTGTATCCAGAGAAAAATTTATATCAAGAATAATCAGTGGACCATGCTGAAGCTGTTTGATACTGCATATGCTGTCGAAGGCAACTAAAGTTACTTACAGCTCATCCCCCGCACAAACTCTGACTCTCTGCAGCTCTGTGGAGTTCTCAGGGGAAAAGCCATATAAACACATCCGTCTACTTACAAATGACGGAGGAAATCTTCTTAGAAATTGAGACACTTCAGTAGATAATTTTGCCTAATGTGTCCATACTTTGAAAATGATTAAAGAAAATGGAGTCCCCCTCCCCCAAGTGTGGGCAGGTACTTTGACTTGTCAAATTTAAGTTGGACATTTTCTCTTCGTTTGGAACTGCCGCAGAATAAGCCCTTTCATGTCCTCAATAATACCAAACCAATGCAATCCATCTGTTCTGCCAAATTATTTCTAGTTCCCTAACCAAAGGCACTGCTTTTTCATGCATTTTATCATGATTTTATGCCCTTTATTGTATTTTACAAAAGGTTCTGATTCCTCCAGGGCCAATGAGAACTGATTAGGACACTGGCCTCAATCCAGCCTTTGAACACAGGAGAGGAAGGAATAGAACCATTTCCTTTTTTCTCTACTCCTTGGCAGAAAAGCATATGAATCTATACCGTGTGTGCGCTCCGTGTGTGGGTGGGTGTGGGCAGGCCATGTTTTATCCTGTCACAGTATGACTTTGGAGATCATGTTCAGAGCATTCTTTCTGTAATCACGTTGCTTTAAGGGGCTTTATTTCAGAAAGACAATTTCTTTAGGAAAGAATCGTGGTACATTATGAGACTTGAGATCGTCATTGTATATGACTTTAGTCAAACTTTCAATCTGAATGGAAACTCTCTCGAATCTGTGTTGAATCAGAATACACTCATAATTGCATAGTAGGTATTTATCAAGCACTGGTTCCTTCCTGATTTTCAGTGGGCACTGACTGAAGGCAAGACACAAAGAATGGTAATGGAACAATAAACACAGGCTACCTCACAGTGCTTCTTCTTGGAGAGACATAAGAAGCACTGAGAGTACTTATTGCTTGGCCTGTGTAGGCAAAGATCTACGCCTACGTTTGGGTACCATGAAGAAGCTCCCCAGATAAACCATATCTTTTAAATGCACTAAATGTCCCAATATTCTCAAAATTCTTAATAATACTTTGGATCAGACTATCATAAAAGAGTTTACATAGACATCCTTTAGACCAATTATCTCTGAGAATGGAACCAGCATCCCCCTAAATCATGATGAACAGAACACTTTGCCCCATTTTGTGATTCATTATGCTCTTGACCTTTGGCTCTTGGGAGCATCTCTGAGGGAAAAATGAAGAATAAAGGGCACATGGGAAATAGAAGGAGAAGGATGAGATAAAAATATCTACAGTTAAGCCTAAACAAGTGAAAGAATAAATGAAAATGAGAAATACTGGATATCAGTCTGCAGAACGTTGATGGTGACTAGCGTAAGGCATCTGAGAAGAGCGGGTGAGCCAGAGCCACTCCAGTGGTGTGGAGATAGAGCATGGTAAACCTGGAGACTCTCAGTTCAGCTGTCTACTAGGTTCCCACAGAGAGACAAAACTCTCAAGCTATGCTTTCTCCTACTTCCTCTAGAGAGTGAGAAACCTGTCACAGGCTGGCTTCTACTGCTTCTTCCTCTCCTGCAGCTGGGCGAAAGAAAGGTGGTTGTCAGGAGATCAGTTCTCCCTGTTTGGTGTGCTGGAGCATCTCCATCTTCCCAGTACTCACAAAGCTGAGGCAGGAGGATGGTGACTTGGGGGTCAGGCTGAGACTGAAATAACACAAGAAACAACACAGAAAAAGAATGGCTGCTTCCTTATATTCTCAATACAATTATTTTTCAGACAATGTAGATAGATGATAGATGGGTAGATAGCTAGCTAGCTAGATGAAAGCTAGAGATAGATAGATGATAGATAGATAGATGATAGATAGATAGATGATAGGTAAATAGATGACAGACAGATGATAGAAAGAAAGCTAGAAAGAGAGATAGGTGATTGATAGATGATAGAAAGAAAGAGAGATAGGTGGTAGATAGATGATGGATAGTAGATGATAGATAGATAGATAGATAGATAGATAGATAGATAGATAGATAGATAGATAGATAGTGGATAGGTAAATAGATAGAAGATAGATAGATAGATGATAGATTATAGATAGACAAAGACAGGTAGATCCAACATTTATGTCAAATGAGTTATCAAGATGAAAACTTATCAACAGTGATGAATTAAATAATGAAGCAAGAAAAGATTATGAAATAGGAGTGGAAACTCAAAGTAAGAGCATGCCTGTATCCTTATCGCCTGTTTGGCAGTCTTACCCAATTGTGATTCGGTAGGTGTCCTTTTACGATTGTCATCACTGGAGTGATTACTATTACTACTACTAGGAATCCTGAATCCTGTTACCGCTTATTGTTTGGTACATGTCTGGGCATTCAACTAGAATGCTTTTTGAATCACCGAAGAATAAGAAGAACATTTGAGGCAAGCATGGACTGTGCAGTATGAACATGTACATGAAGAGCTATAAAAACATGATTGATGGTATCTCACTTTATACTAGAGGCAAAAAAAATTCAATGTAGACCAAAAGAAATCTTAGCAAGAAAGGAGGGGGAGGAACATGATAGGTGTTTAGGATAAAATAGTCAAAACATCGGTCTAAATATCAACTATAGAACTGACTTTGTTAATTGCGCTTGGTGGCACAACCTGTAATCCCAGGCTGAGGCAAGACTTTTGCAAGTCACGGCCATCCTAGGCAATTTAGTAAGATCTTGCCTCGAAATCTAGAGTGCTGTGGATAGAGCTTAGCGGTAGAGTGAGTGCTTGCCTAGTTTACAGGTCTTCAATCTCCAGTACTTTAAAAACAACAGAAATACTTGACATTGTTTACTGTGTTGCTGCTTCACTGTATCCACAGATATTATACATGTCTACGGACAGGCTGTTGCTTCCTTTCTAAGTGGTCATTGTTATGCAACTAGGATTGATTGGCTATATCGATTTTCTGATCTCTTCTCATTCTAGTTTTAGATGACTCAAACCATAGAGTGACCAGAGTTTCAATGGGGGACTTCCCACCTCTGAAATCCCCTTGTTAAGCTTTGTCTTGAGATCTTGACTTTCAGCTTTCTTTTACTTGTTTTACCCTTTGCTGGTTCTTCTAGTTATTTAGTTGTCCTGGGCTTTCATAAACGTTTCCAAACCTCATGCTTAGCAGCCATTCAACCACTTCTAGCAGATGCTTGTTACTTAATCAGAGCAATGGCTCATCATCACCAATTTTTTTCTTAATCTTTCATATTAGAATTCTCATCTTACTTAGGAATAATTTCTCTAAATTATATCCTTCTAAAGTATAGTTTTCTAGAACTATAAACTGGATTTACATAATGCTGAGTGATAGTGTAAAAAACAGGAAACTTCAATAGTATAGCAAAGAAAATTCCTAAAGTATCTGCTTGTTTATTTGGGACATGACGGTGGTCTTTCCTGCTTCCTGTCACTTTCTTACTCTGTGGCCCCTGCCATTCCTCCCTAACTGTGACCTGATCATCTATTTTAATGACAAGCACAGTGTTGCCTCTGCACAGTAAAATGTGAGGGTCACTATGCAACCCTTTCTCCAGCCTGCCCTCTCAGTGAACCATATATCAACATTAAATGGCCAGCCTACAGCCTCATCACCTTACACCCAGAAGATGGAGGATGGGCTTGTCCTGGTCCCTAGAGAGATGCTTTTCCAATTTACTGGTGCTTCTTTCTTCCTCTGCAACATGGAAGAATGGATTCTTTTTTAATCTCACCAAAGCTCTGTGCCTCAGTGTTCACTTGCTGCTTGCTTATGGTCTGAGTGTAGCATTAACATTGTCTGTGTAGCTTTAGGAAGCACGGCAGCCTTCAAACGTGGAGGTGAATTAATATCGTATGTCAGAACAACCGTTATCAGGTTCATGGATGTACTAACAGAGAAACATAACCAGGAAGACCACACGTCGGCTAATTGATATTTATTTTAATGAATTGTTTTGACAATTATGAAGGTCAATTCTTTGTTAGAGTGAAATTCTCTCTTGAGCCTGAGTCTAGATTGTCTCAAATTATCAGTAGCGTTTGTATTTGTTTAATTGCAAATCTGTCACCAACTAAGATTTTTATAAAATAAATTAAATGAGTCATTTTAAGAGCGAAATCAAGATGGAGGACTTGAAAAAAATTGTTAGTTTTAAAACACACAAGAAAACTACTGTCAGATTGCCTTGTAAGTTTCTAAATATTGACTGCAATTTTCTACAATGACTCAGTACAGATCTTTGATAACCAGACTTTGAACTGTATATATCCTTTGTGATACACTTTGAGAAATGTTGACTTAGCGTACAGTTACCATGAGAGGCACACACATGAAATAATTGCCATGTTTGTGATAGCGAAAATCCAGTGCAGTCAGATTTAGTGATGTTAATCGTATCCTTCCTTCAGCGTCTTCTTCAGGTCAGTAAAACACAAGAAGGCGATAAGTTAGCTTATTATATAAACTGTGACCCCTGTTTGTTCTTGACTCTTTTATACAGAAGAGTCAATTGCTAATTTCTTTGTTATAAGTTTATTTTTATGCCAGAAAAGGATAAGTTTTATGTCATCAGATGCCTATTACCTGAATCTTGCTTCTTCGCGCTTTTCAGCTTTTGGTATGGTACTTCACCAAGCAGATCTATGTCACATGCTTGTATGATGAGTCTGAGTCCATCATTAATCATCTTAAATGTGACTGGAGGTCTCGTTCTCTCCTGAGTATTGCCAGTGGAAGACGGTAAATCACTGTTGTTTTCTTTCAGCGAATTCAAGGTCGAAAAGCCAGCCTGGAGGAGATACAGCTCGTTCATTCTGAGCATCACTCGCTGCTGTACGGCACCAGCCCCCTGGACGGGCAGAAGCTGGACTCCCGGACACTGCTAGGTCTGTACAGGCCTCCCTTCTACTGAGAACAGCACATTCCACCACTGCCATTAGTCAACGCTGGTGTCAGCTCAGAATACTTGGCAAGCAGTGTGACAAAATAAAAATCAATTTTTCCAGCAGTTGCTGCCTGGAATGAGTTGTGTAAGACAGAAAAGCCAGTGCAGATCAGGGGAATCCTGGGTGAGAAAATGACAGTGTGGAGTGTGGAGTGTGGAGGGCTTATTTTTAAATTAACTTTTATGTGAGTCGCAGTTATATGGTAATGCTTTCGCATGTAGACATATTGGAGTTTGCCAACTGTGTTTGCTCATCTTTTTAGATGAAAAGCTCATAAGACCTTTTCACACTCTTTATGAAGATTTCTTTTATGCTTCTCCTTGTTTTCTCTCCTTCAGTTCTTATTTCTGAGCCCCACAGAGGTAGATAACAGAGTGCCTTATTTAAATGAGAGCTGGAGGTCTTAATGCAGTCCATTAAATACTTGCTGTGCTTCTGAAAACTAAATATTCGAGTAAATGCTACAAGTAGAAAATTAATGGTTGTAATTTGTTTCCATGAACAAAATTTAGTATGGGTACTTGAAGCAGTATTTTCAGAAAATATTAGTGCAAAACAGTAGTAAGAAAACTGTGTTTTATTCGTAACCCCTTATAGTTGAATAACAATACCTAACTTGGAAACATATACTGAAATAATTGTATTTTACAGTTTTAACTTAAACACTTGAAAACTTGCCTCTTTTCTTTGAAGAAATCTATTGAATCAGCCTTACTTTATCAAACTCTCTTACATAACTCAACACTATTTCAGAATAATTTATGTTAATTGGCCTTAAGTAATCCAGAGCAAATATACGGTGCTTATAGGGAAGCACCATGGAAAGCAGTGAAGCAAGGTTAGCAGCTCTGCGCACATCCCAGGCCTTTTTACATGACTGGCAAGTCCCTCAAATGAGGGCATGCCTTCACTAGGGTGTCCCTGCCCATGTGTGGACAGGACAGGTCTGGCAGCTTAGGAGAACTAAACAGAATGAGAACAAAGAGATTCCTCAGTTTTTAGAAAGAATGTTACTCAAAATTGGTTCTGATAAGCAATTTATTTTGTATAATTAAATTCATGTATGACCTACACAAATACAAATAAATTATTTTAAACATCTGTAGTTTAGATCATTTTCCTGGTTCTTTATATTGGGTCTATGTGTGTGGCCCAGATCGGCTTAGAGCTCTTGGTTCTCCCTCCTCAGCATCTAAAGAGCTGGCGACCGTACCCAGGTTTCTGTCCTTTGGGTAAAATCAGGTGTGTAAGCATTAGTGAGCATGGACTGATGTGTGCAGTCTTCCCTAGCAACCACCGTTTCATCCTAGCAACCACCATTCCATGTTTTAAGAACAAAGACATTTGTTAATGAAATGAATTTTGAGCTTGGGCAACTTTATCCTTTATGAATATACTATATTTATGAATTACAGATAACAACATTGATCAAGGCAACACTTTCAGTGCGGGCTACCCCAGTGCAGGCAGTGCAGAGGGACTACATTCTCTGAAGCCTTTCAGTCAGCCACTATATTCCACTTCGGCGACACTTAGAATTCCCTGAGCTTGTGTGGAGAATGGAAAGTACAGTTGGTCCCCATCAGCTCTGGCTCTCAGTAGTGGCCAGGGTCTCTTAAAAGTTTTCACTACATTCTTTGTGGAAGTTGGATTATTGTGCTTTGTGATTCTTTAGTTTCCAGTGGGCTGGGATGATGCTATTCTATGTGTAGAAACTCAGGACGCTTTGTCTAATTTATCCATCCTGTTCAGCCCCATGCAGCTGTTGGACTTCCCCTATTCCTCCCAACAAGATGGGAGATGTCACTTCTAACTCCATTTATACTAAACTCCAGATAACTACAATTTGAATTAGAAGGAAGATTTAAATAAAATTCAGTACAACCAGACCAACCAGTCTTTGTATCTTGAAAAACATCTATACACTACAAAGTAACTGTGTTTTATTATGACTACCCATTTATCTCTGTAGATACTCTGGGCCTCGGTATGATGATATTTTGAAAATATTGTCCTCCCTGGTTTCCAGGAGGAGATTTTCTGTAGCATTAATGCCTCTGCCATTCTTACTACCATTTTCCAGTCCCTCTGGTTCGTCAGATTTCAGCCCACTGGTCAGTTAATACAGTGCTGTCAACAGCAGTTTCAGAAAATGAAGTAAATGTTTTTCACACGGCTGAATTAAAGTTATCAATTGCTTAATTCATTTTTATTATCATCTAACTAAAGTTTAAACATCATTAAATAAATTTATTTCCCTTATTCCCTTAAAGTTTAATGAATTCTTTGACTTCTTTAAAATACTTGGTTGCATTAAACAGTTCCTTTACCTCTGTTGCTCGCTCATAGATAATGAGTTCAGATATTAAAAATGTGTTTAATTCACATTTGAGATATGAGTACCCTTGTTCATAATAACAATATTAGACAAGTTTACCCTTCTGTGGAGTTATGCAGAAGTCTTTATTTATGTGTGTGTGCTCACTTGTTTGTATCAGTGCCCTGCAAGGGCCCTGTGATCAGAGAACAGGTTAAGACTCTTGTTTTCTCTTGAGTCCTGAACGCAGGTTACCCTGTTTTGCAGCCCACTAAGCCATCTCTCTTGTCCCTGAGTTTTCTGATTTGTTTTTTGTTTGTTTGTTTGTTTGTTTTTGGAGATAGGGTTTCTCTGTCACTTTGGAACCTCTCCTGGAACTAGCTTCTATAGATCAGGCTGGCCTGGAACTCACAGAGCTCCTTTTGCCTCTGCCTCCTGAGTGCTGGGATTAAAGGCGTGCACTGCCTCCGCCTGGCTCTGTTTTGTTTTCTTTTTAAGTGTCATTTACTGGTGCCAGTGTTCCGAGGCCTTGTGCCTTCTACGCAAGTGCTGTATCATTGAGCTCACTGAGCTACGCCTCTTGTTTTATTTTTCTAAGAAGAAATGCCTCTACCTAATTAGATGTATTCATTTACACACTGAATTTTCTTTATAATTTTCTTGTTAGTGTATTAATAAAACAACTCATAAAATGTATTGCTTTCAAAATAAGCTCTCTTATTTGACAGTCTATCTCTGTAGACTTATACTCAGCTCGTGTGTATTTTACCACAAACCTCTTTTTTTTTTTTTTTTTGGTTTTTCAAGACAGGGTTTCTCTGCAGTTTTGGAGTCAGTCCTGGAACGAAACGAGCTCTTCTAGACCAGGCTGGTCTCAAACTCACAGAGATCCCCCTGCCTTTGCCTCCCCAGTGCTGGGATTAAAGGCATGCACCACCACCGCCCGGCTCACAAACCTCTTTTTCTTTTCAATTTTAATTGGCATTTCATTGATTTACAATGGAGCATAAGTGAAGTGGAAGATTATACCGAGCTTCACCAATGATGCTGAGTGCCCTACCTTCATTTCAGGAGACAATCATAATTAATATTTCAGGACATATGTTAAATTTGACTTTGTATTTATATCAATAGACCCTCTCCCAAATGATACTATCCTATTATGTTTTTGTGAGCAATTTGTGAACAATGGAGGAGCCTGTGATGTACTTGATCTTACTTATTCCTTAGGTAGATTGAGATACTCAGAATATATAAGTATACTTACACATTTCTAGGACTAAGTTCCTGGTTATGGAGGGGTAGCTTGGTGGTTAGAGCACTGACTACTCAGGCAGAGAAGCCAGTTTGGATTACCAGCACCCACAGGATGTCTCATGACTACCTGTAGCTCCAGTTCTAGGGAATCCCAAGCACACACGTGGTGCCCATACGCACATCCTGGCCAAACACACACACAAAAATAGTTACTTAATTAATTAATAAAAAGACAATGACACTTGAGAAAATACATTGCATTTGAACTTTTTTAAATAGCATTGAGTCTTTTCATAAACCTCGTGGCTTAAACCATCCTATTGGAAAATAAGCTCAGTAGATCAGAGTCACTTCCCATGAGCCATGGTTTTTTAAATGGCAATGAACAGTTATTGCTGTATTGTAAAATTCTTTTGAGATTGTTGTGGTGGTTTAGTGCTCTAGAGACTGGTGCAGGAGGATTGTTGTGAGTTCAGGGGCAGCCTGGGCTACGGAGTGAGTAGCCCAACTAGCAAGACAGAAAGAGATTCTATCTCAAAAACAAACAAAACCAAAGTTGCTATCTTTCTGAGGAAGGCAGAGTGTATTTCCAAATGCCCTCGGCGGGCGATAGGGTGGGCAGAGTGAACAACCTGACTCTGCTTCTGCTTCAACCCTGAACTGACACCGTCTCACCCAATGAGGGTTCAGGAAAGAGAGGGGCTTCAGGGAATGGAGGTCAAGCACATCTTGGAAGTATGGATGAGGGAGTGGGGGAGACACGGGGACACTGCTGCAGGCCAATAAGCAAGGAAAAGCTTTAGCTGATGCTTAGCCAGTATCTTCACTTGCGACTGCAAAGGCCCCACAGGAGTCGTGAGCTGAAGAATTTTTGTACCGCAAACAAACCAATTTTTAAACGAAACTTCATTTACATGTGCTTGTTCATGTGAGTTAACCAATTCTTTTTTTCTCTCTCTCTCTCCTTGTGTATGTGTGTGGTTTATTTTCCTGTTTTCATTGGCTTCGAATTTGTACCTGTATAAAAAAGCAATGTGTTCTGAAAAATAACTCCGATTGGTCTAAATTTTTCGTTTATTTTCTAATAAGTGAAATAAAGAACACATATGGCATACAGTATTTTTATAAACACCCGAGGAGTGAGAACTGTCCATTCATAGCATTTATGTTTTGTGTCTCACAATGTGTAGGTGATGACTCCCGAAAGTTCTTTTCCTCGTTGCCTTGTGGTGGACTTGGGGTAAGTAGAAATTTGTTTAGTGCTTTTAAGTTGCACAGGCTTACAGAAACTATTCCTTGATTTCTAAGGGTTGCCTTGCAGAAAGGGCTGAGTGTGACCCACTCAGCTTGTTGCAAAATCTGGAGTTTCCTGTTCCAAACAGATTTACGGATTTTGAGATGATGACAACTTAGACTTACAGCGAATGCGAGGGCCTATCCATTGACGCTGTGTGACACGGCACATACTCCTCGAGACCGGCTTTGTTAGACTTTCCTGTGGCAGAGGAACAGTCCCAGGAATGATTTCTAAGTAACTGTGCTCAGAACTCCCCATTCTGTAGATTCCACCAGCTGTGCGCATGCATTAAAATGCCACGAACTGTGGGAAGTGCTTTGCACCGTGGGACACATTGTGAACCCCCTGAGATTGATTTTTTTCTTCTTCAATATTTCACAAAGACTTTTGACCCAGGATATTTATACCACATTTCAAGGAAAGATTTGTTCAGATTCGGCAACCTATGAAGAGAAATGTCTATATTTTTGTGGATGATTAGAACAAACCCTACAGCCTGTAATCTATTTAAAGTTAATCCTTACCAGTAAGAAACCTTCATTCTGTAACAGAAAGTGACCAGTCATGATGGAGAAGTCTACCTCTCAGAAAGTGTCCAGTCATGTCGGTACAGCTTACCTCTAGGTCAGCTTCCCAGGGACTAAGGCATTTAAATCGAGCACAATTAGTAGAATTTGAATAGAGAGAATAAAAATCATGTTTTTGACAATTCTTTGCTAAGCCTTATGCAGAAAATTTCCATAGATTTTTCCTAACCTAGGAATCTCTTCCTGTTCCCTGGTCTTGCCTCTATGGAAATAAAATGCTAACACTAATCAATATCGGCTTGGACTGGACAGTTTATCACCGTTGTTTCAAATCGCACAGCCAGTGACGGAGGGCACTCTCACAAGGAGACGCTGTGAAGCAGCCTTTCCAGTTCTCCCACAGGCTTCAGCATCTACAGATGGCTGCTGGCCTCACTCTGTCCTCAACCCTCCAGCCTCCAGTGCTGCTCACCACTGACTGGGCTTGTTTGAACTTTGACACAGAGCAGACATCATCCCACTCTAGTGCTGGCTAGTTGCAGCAAACCCCTGTGGTGCTGGGAGCTTGCTGGACGCTTCTAAAAAGGCGGAGGATAAATGACTTTTGAAATAGCTTTCAATGCCTTTGCCAGCATGTTCTAATAGCACCAGTGACCGTTCTGGGAGAAAGAGTGCTTACTGACAAGTGGGACAAAGAATGACACGAGGCTATTTTCTGGGAGCTGTGGTGGGAAGGATAGCAAAGCTAATTAAAGGGATGGTGGGCAATGAAATCTACTCCTGTACACGTACACTACTTCCTGACACACAGCTGAGCCACCGATGCCTCCGTGAGACTCCCCTCCAAAAGATAACCTGGGTTCCTGAGGCCCACTGTCGCAGAGTGCTACTACAAACCCTCACTAAACTCACGCCAAGTTAACTTAATCTTCAGTGAGAATGACTTCGATAACCTCTTCAAAGTACCTAAAGAAAGGGTAGTGACTGCTCCTGCTGACTCTGTATGCCCGACGTGAAGCACAATAGGGCCAACGAACACATTCTTATCCTTATCTCAGACATAACCCTGATCAGGATGATGGCTGCAGTGCTGGGGGACAATGACAGTGTGGGCAGAGACAGGAGGAGGCACAGGCCAGGTGGCCTGACCAGGCCTGGATATGGTTGGAAAGGACTTGAGAGGGACACTGTAGTTAGCAAATTTTATTCTGTCATCTGGATAAGACTTGGTGAATTGTGTGTGTGTGTGTGTGTGTGTGTGTGTATGTATGTATGTATGTATGTACATGTTTGCACACATATAACAAAGGCCACACTTTTAACTTGATGATGCTGTGGCAAAGTGATATGGTTCAATAGTTTTGTGTGTCTGTACAGTTACATTTCAATTTTATCTGATATATATAAATGGGTTGGGGAGCACCCAAGACAAGATTGTGGAAGTCAGCAGCAACTCTGGGGATTTAACTCTCTCCTTTCACCATGAATTCTTGGGATTAAATTTAGGTCAGAAGTGCTTTTACCCACTGAGCCATCTTGGGTCTATAATTATTTTTATTAATTATTACTGTTATTTTAAAGAACCAAATCATATTCGTGACTATACCTGAGCCATCTTGCTTCCTTGGATCTTTAGTTTTTATATAGCCCTAGGAAGAGCTCTGGGTCCTTTGGATTTGAACCAGCCTCTATTTTTACCTTCAGAACAACCACAGATAAAGCGTATACAGAAGACAGCCAACATGAACCAGGAGTAGCCCAGCTTAGAGCTAAGGATGCACCATGGAGGTTTGGAATAGTTTGGGAATTGCTTTTGTCTTAAAACACTCCTCTGGTTCAAATTATCTAAGATAGACCCATTGCTTTCAATTCAGAAATACTCCGTGATTTCCAGTCCTTAATGTAAACTGTCATTGCTTTGAATCTAGAGCTTGATTCTCTCTGGGTTTAATGTGAAGCTACTGAATGATGATGGATTAATTGGTTTTTGAGGAGATGACCTGGGACATTATGAAATCAGAAAACCTCTGCTTCTTATTAGATTTTTCCCATAGAATTGCTTGCAGTAATTGGATTCTCGGTCAGGCAGCTCATGGGCAAGCAGCATTTAGGATCCTTTAGAATATGCTCACCAGAACCAGGTTTTGAGCGACAATGTCGGCTTTCCAATTTCCTTTGTGTTCAAGTCTCATTTTCTTAGTTACCAGGGCATGACTCATTTCTAATTATGAAGTAATGCCACTGTAAGAAAACCCACCATTTGAAAGAGCATGTTGCCAAATGGGAGCCTTGGCCATCATGTAGTGAAACAGATTACTGGGAGACCCTGGCAACAATAGCCCGAGCGAGACCATGCTAGATCTCTCTCCTCAGGATACATCACTAAAAATAGTGATCATTTTCCTGGCCATCTGACCTGCGGCTGTGCGAAGAAATCTTGAAGTCATTTCTCAGCCTTATTTTACCCCTCTTCACTTGATAGGAAAAAAAAAAAAACCACAAACGCAAGGACGAGCAGGCTTTTATGATAATGTCGTCATCAGCTCCCAGCTTCAAACGCTTCTGTGGCTTTTGAGATGTCGTTTATAACTTGGAACTGAATCGACCCATAATTCCCCTGGTACACTTAGAGAAATTGATAACAGACTCTGCCCCTCTTTTATGGCTCAGAGGAGGCAACTCCAATCACATCACTATTGGCAGGCAATATTATTTTTTGACATGGTTGTAAAAGTATAAAGGGGCTCATGGCATTTGTTTAGATGAAGAATGGACTCTCAAGCTGTGCTGGGGTTTATGGGACCCGATCAGTGAGAAGCGGAGGGAGTATGGTGTTTGCAAACAGGATATGATTTTATATAAGTTTGGGTTTCATGCTCTGTTCCCTGGGGAAAGCCCTGCAGACAGCAGAGAATTCCACTTTTATCCTCCAATAAACCAGCCCCAGTGCCAAAATGTAGAAAACAACATTGCTCACTGGGCAGCGTTGGGCCTTGCTGGGAAGAGGAGGAGCAAGTCCCTAGACCTTGAGAGGCACAGGCACAATGTGTAGACAAAATTCGGGCTTTCTTGCCAGTCCAGGATGGGTCTGCAAGTGAGGCGTTGTGTGAGATCAAACTGACACCCCTTCCCCAGCTGCAAGCTTCTGACCCTGGGGCACCAATACAGCTTCTACATTACTAACGTCTATGTCCTGTCTGTGTTCTATATGATGACACCAGGATATCATACACTTAGAGGGCTTGTGGGTGTCACTTTTGTTTTGTTTTATTTATTTACTTAGGGGTGGGCAAATGGAAGAAAAATGATTGCGTGTGCTGAGGGATTGGTCGAGGGCTCATTTCAGTTGGCCTGAGGCTTCCTGCAGACATCCCAATCATGAGCCACTGTGCAGGGGCAGGCTTGAATGAAATCCTGTGTGTTTGATTTCTCTCCTCCTCTCAGGGCTGATGTGTTCTTCCCTCCCATATGCAAATTTACATATATGTGTATTTACATATATATAACCACCTCCATTGCCAACAAACAGAAACTAATGACATCAGACATTTGCACCATCTGGGTAGCTCTAGTTTCTACTGTCCACACTGCATTGGTACCTCGCTGCCTCAAGTCCCCTCAATAACCCTGGACCAAGTTCCATGGCAAAGCCTCTGACAGGTTGCTCTGAAGTTCCCTTTCTGTTACGTAATACTAAAGAATGATTTCATGACCAAATATACGGACATACCACTAAGTCCAATACAATGAAAGGTTCAGTCAGTTGTGGAATTTATCTGTTATTTAGAATTGTCCTCTTCAAAACACTACTAATGTGTTAGAGGTATAACGTGTGCTGTTGCGTTGGTGACTGCAAGGCGGGAAGAGGTCCAGGGTTGCAAGACTGACGAGCGAAGAGCAACCTTTTCAGTTCCTCGGGCCTGGGGATGGCCTGCTTTGGTCAGATGCACTGTGGGGGCACAGGCGAGTGGATTTCCACAGCAGAGAAGAAGGATGGTGTAAGGCTGCACAGTCATGAGCAGATCCCCGAGAACACTGAGTACTGTGCCGTAGATGTTTGTGGGAGTCGTGTAGAGCGAATCTGTCTGAATGCAGGGGTGTGGGGGAGACAGCCTGGCATAACTGTCTTGGTCGTAAAGCCATCTTCATTTTGCTGACTGTTGCACCAACCTGTTGTCACTGGGAGAGAATTTCCACTCTCCCAACCTGCTAGAGCACTTCATGTCGAAGCCAGACATCCTTAAGTTCTGATATTGACTGAGGAACCCCTTTTTTACCATATCTCATCTCGTGCAGGCACAGTGCCTTTTATGACATCAGCAGAAAGAGAGTGAGGGTAATGTCTGCTCTCACGCGGAGAAATCAAAATGATGATCATTCCCCTTTACATCCACGTGCAGCTCAGAGGCGTTTGCACTCAGACATATTGGGTGGAGTTACACACAGTTGAGTTTGAGCCCCAGCACCCACCTGGTGGCTCACAACTGTGTGTAGCTCCACCCAGCATGTCTGATGCATGCATGTGGCGCACTGATGTACACACTGGCAAGACATTCCTACACATTTAATTAATTAATTAATTAAATCCATATGCGGTATTATGAAATAAAAAAACCAGAAAATTAAAACATACTGACTAGATTTAAATCAGACAAACATCTGATTGTCACTTCTAACTAACTCTCAAGAAAAATATAAGGCCAAGTAAAAGTTAAGAGCAAATAAAAGAAATGGAACTATCCAGATAAAAGTAATCTTCTGACAGCTTGCTGTATGGTAAACTGAGTCCTAGCTCAGCGTTTCCATTTGGATGTGACAATATCAAACTCACAGGGTTTGTATTTGGTTGTTGTTGTTTTGTTTTGTTGTTGTTATACTTCGATCCCCAAGGATTTCAGTGTCAGAAACCCAACCTTGTAACAAACTAAACTCCAATACACTATAGTGATGTTCCATTATTCGGACTGTCTGTGACTACAACCACGGGACCCCTAACACATCTGACCTTGTCTCTTTTGTCGGCTTTGTCTCTATTAGTTTCTATTAACCAAGTTTTAGTGAAACAAAGTTTCTGTTTTAGTTAACATAAAACTAGATATTTCTGTTAGAATCTAAAACTAAAATGGAAAACAATCCCAGTGCAACTTAAACACTAGTGAGGGAGAGAAAGAAACAGTGGATATATATGAGTTGAAGTGTGTGTGTGTGTGTGTGTGTGTGTGTGTGTAGTATGAGTGTGTGTGTTGTGTGAGGGTGTGGATGTATGTATGTGCATTGTGAGTGTGTGTATACGTGTGTCTGTTGTGTGAGTATGTGTGTTTATTGTGACTGTGTATATATGTGTGTGTTTTTTTAGTTAGTAAAAAAAAATGTGTTTTTTCTTACTTAGTGTATATATATATTTATGTATTGTGTTTGTGTGTGTATTGTGTGTGGATGTGTCTGTGTGTGCTTGTATATGTCTATCTCTTTGTGAGTATGTGTGTGTGATGACTATTATGGAGAAGAGTAAAAATAACATGGTGTTTAAGTCTTGTGTGGTTGGAATATTGAACTGGAGGATAGTGGGAAAGTGCTACCTTTTCATGATTAGAATAAAAAAAGTGAGATTGGACTGAGAGCCCCAGAATTTTTAGTTACTGGGTTGAAGAGGACTATTTTAGGAAGGCTGCTTGTTCCTGGCTGCTCATCCCCGAAATAATAACACAGAAACCATATTATTTAAATCACTGCTTGACCTGTATGGTCTAGCTTCTTATTGGCTAACTCTTCCATATTAATTTAACCCATCTCATTAGTCTGTTTATCACCATGTGGCTGTGGCTTACCGGGTAAAGTTCCATCAGGCATCTGTCTCCGGTGGGGCTACCTGACTTCTTTCCAACTCCACCTTCTTTCTCCCAACATTCAGTTTAGTGTTCCCTGCCTAGCTCTGTTCCCCTATAGCTCTGCTATAGGCCCAAAGAGTTTCTTTATTAACCAATTATATTCACAGCATGCGGTAGGGAATCCCACATCAGAGGAGTCCAGAAAATAGAGATCTCTACGGAGGTAGTATAGGAGCAATGAAAACTCAGATGGTAGGGAAAGAGCCATAACTACCCAGACATCTGGGAGAGTTAGCCCATCGTCACTGTGAAGTCATGGACAACTGTCGGAGGGTTGTTTTGTCCAGAACCCAGAGTAGGTGGACTTCCTTTTAATTTCTGGATTTTGGTGTGGCAGGCCAGTATGGAGGAGTGATGAGCACAACTTGAAATCCTAAGATCAATCTCCAAAGATCTGGCCTAGGCACAAACACACTTATCTAGACATTCAAATGTCTAGGACTTACACGTGGTCTGTGTGAGTGACCCAAATGTCTAAGACTGTGTGTTAGGGTTCCCAGTCTCTGGGCTATTATTTCTATATACTTTATTATTTAAATTGTCAAGTTAAAGTTATGCACCATCCTCTAATATCTGCCAAGTCTGATGCAAATTTTATGACATTAGCATGTAGCACATCTGCATGTTGACAGAGGTTTTTGTTTGTCTGGTCCCGCAGTCGTTCAGTCCCAAATAAACACACAGAAGCCTATATTAATTAGAAACTGATTGGCCTATTAGCTCAGGCTTCTTATTAACTCTTATAACTTATAATAGCCCATAATTCTTGTCCGTGTTAGCCACGTGGCTTGGTACCTTTTTCGGCGAAGCAGTCACATTTTGCTTGCTCTGTGTCTGGCTTCCTCTCTGTCTGGGTGATGATTGCAGACTGAAACGTCCCTCTTCCCAGAATTCTCATTGCTTGCCTCTACTTTCTGCCTGGTTGCCCTGCTTATACTTCCTGCCTGGCTACTGGCCAGTCAGAATTTTATTAAACAAGTACAAGAAACAAATCTTTACAGGGTAAAACCATTGTCCCACAGCAGATGTACGTGTGTTTTTGTGGCTTCCTAGCTGGCATTTTTGTTTTGACTCATTTATCTCTGTCTGTTTCCTCCTGGTTTATATCTGAGCTGCAAGAGCTAGGAGAACAAACATACAAGTAGGTTTCATTATGTTACTATATGGCCCAAGGCATAACATCTCAAGTCCCCGCCCCCCCGCTTAGTTTTTCAAGATAGGGTTTCTCTGAGTAACTTTGGAGCCTATCCTGGAATTTACTCTGTAGACCAGCTGGCCTAGAAATCACAGAGATCCTCTGTCTCTGCCTTCTGAGTGCTGGGATTAAAGACATGTAACACCACCGCCTATCCAACATCTGAGTTTTTAAAAATTCATTCACATGCATGATTGTGGAGTCACCTGAGACTGGAGTTACAGGTATTTATGAGCCACACAAAATGAACGCTGGAAACTGAGGTTCTCTGAAAGGGCAGCAGGTACTCTTAACTACTGAGCTGTCTGTCCAACTCCTGACTTCTCCATTTTTATTTTATGACATCTAATTTTGTATAATAGGAACGTATTCCATGGAACACAAATGTTGATATCTGCATTTTTAGGAATACTTTTTGCTGTCATATGCCAATCTTTACCCTTAGCATATTCCATATTGAGACATTATCAGCACATTTTTGGACTGAGTCATTTGGAATTGTGCCCAGAGGACTGATTTTGGTGCTGATATTATCCATCAAGAATGGGACAGATAAGATGTTTTAGAGGAAGTGACTCCACAGAGAAGCCAAAACATGTCACATTCATGTTGGAAAAATTGGGATGGTTCACAGCCTCACAGAAGAAAATGGCAATTATGCAGGCAAAGCATCCAATGACAATCCACATCAGTGTGCTCAGTCTGCACAATAGTCCCAGGCATCTCGTCCTAAGGATGCCACAAAGACTTTGTATTCTATAGAAAAGAAACTGTGGTTCAGAGAGGCCACTTCCTTGAGTCACACAAATAGGGGTTATTGGAATAGAGGTGGGCTGACCTCTTAGCTCTCAACCCCAGTACTGGGCACTCACACGTCACTGTGATTTAACCTCATATGTCTGTCACCAGTCCTGTCTGGAATGAAAACACCCCAAACTACAAGGGAAAAAAACACAATTTCTTCTTTTGCCAAGAGCATTTTCTTCTTTATTAAAACTCCTATGAAGGGCTAAATCTAGGTCCTATCGGTTAAGGTTAAAAAGAATTTCATGTCAGTAGAAAGCAAGTCCCTAGGAAATCTATGCCTCGGACTGAACCTCTGAGATAATGCAGAGAAATCTCATTCCACACTTAAGCTGCTCTCTGTAAAAAAAAAAAAGGGGGGGCTACAACATTTGCATCTGATGAATACGGGATTTGCGTATTATGAAGTACTCCTTACATGGTATATACTTCAGATGAAATGAAGCGGTAAGAAAATGATAGAACAGTGTTTCTTGGGTCTTTCTAACTCAGCTCTAACAGGACAGGTGAAACTATGTGTAACAACAACAGGGTGCTCAGATTGCTGGCCTGGCCATTTTAACCTACAAGAATCCATATACTATTTGAAACACTTATTAGTGCATCAGTATCTGCAAGTAAGCATCCTTCAAGTGTCGAGATGCAGCCCCAATGCTAAAGCAAACACACTCTGTCCTTTATTTCTGGCAACTAAAGAGCAAGGGGATACTTGCTGAAGAGGATGAGTAACTAGAATTCACACATGCGAGATCCGCAAAGCTTCCAGAAAGCAGTTGGTCAGACTGGGAATGGTTTGCGGTTGTGTTTAGGCTGTCAGCATTCTCCTCGACTCCCGGTGGTGACACGAAGTTCACAACTTCTTTCCATATGGAATACCAGTCACAGTGTTCATTCATCATATTCATGCTTTTACCAGGAACCTGAAGGTCTTCCCCATAGCCGCTCTGTTTATTTTTCATCTCGCCATGACTAAAGAAGCTAAGGTGTGGGCATTACAGGCTATGAGTGATCCCACGGGAGCGGGCTGTCAGTCATGTCTCCTCCTAGAGTTGAGGAGAAGAGAGAACGTATGTGGGTTTGTCTACCCACTGTCATCATGAATCCATCTCAGCTCCATTTCAAGAGTCTCGGGGTGTCAACAGAACATGACATGCTATGTACACGTCTGTTTTGTATCATGTGAGAAGCGAGCGTACACATCATTACAGGCTGTAGAGATGACGGAGGAAGAACACGGCAGGGAACACGAGAGTTATGAGTCCCAGCGCCACCCCACAGGAGGAAATAAATGACAGTCACTTTGAATCAGAGAGGTCTCACGTGGTTTTTGAGTATGGCAAAGTCACGCAGAATGGTTCCTGAATAGTTTGATGATGATGTTAAGATGTCTTCTTCCAATCTGCGATTCTGATAAGTTGGCAATACAAAGCCTCTGCCAATTATTGATCTGAGTTTCAGTTTCTGCATCTATCCAGTAGAATTCAAGAAGCCTTCCCTATTACATAACCCTCCCTGAGGGTCAAATGTGATGATGTAGGTTAGTACACCTCTGCCTCATCACCCTGAAATAGTCCAGCTGGCCTTGGGGAGCAAACGCGTGCCTGTACCCTGGGCGGGCTGGCTTGTACCCTTGAGATCTGACTTGGTTGCTGAAACAGTGGATAATCTGCCGTGAAAACCATGACGCCACGGGACGCTAATCCAGGGTCATAGTTGGTAGGCTTTACCTTCAGAAGTGTCAGTGAGGACACCGAAGCACAGGGGCCTTGATTTGCTAATTACTAAATTTGGATCCAAAGCCCTGATTGCCAGTACTTCGGGTGAGGTACCTTCAGAAATGTCAGTGAGGACCTGGTGGGACCAGACAGTCTGCATGTCTCACAGCGTGTACCGGTAATGTCTGTGCTACCCAAGAAGGGTCCCTGCCTTGAGTGTCAGGATTCTGAGGAGAACAAGCTGCACACCATTTAATAAGGCCTAAGTCTTTGCCTAAGATGTCAAGTGAGAGGTGAATGATGATCTTCACTGGGTATCACTCAGGGCATGGTCATTACCCACATTTGCAATTGAGATTTTATAAAGATTCTTTTGTTTCTTCTTCAGAGATCAGATAGCAGACTCCCATAATCTCTTCACTAGGGAGTTAGCTGTCTTGTGCTCTAGACGGTCTATCTCCTTTTGGAAAATAGATACTGGAGAGAGAAATTTCTATGGGAGTGAAGGGAGACCCATGACAATAAAATGTCCAGATATGTGGGTGCTGTGCGATGTAGGTGGTTTAGTGAAGACCCAATGTCACATGATGTAAGAAGTGAAGCACAAAGCACGGGCAAGTGAGAGCTGAAGCCCAGGACCGCACTAACTGCAGGAGAGACGGAAGCTCTTTGTTGAATCACGAATGTATTGCAGGACCTGAACAGGAGGGAGACTTTTAATAATACATTGTGGGTTCTTAGCTGTAGGGAAATCATGACCATAGACATGTGAGCATAAGATCACTGCTTACATTCATCGGTTCATTGTCTTAGCAGAACTGAGTAAGTCTCTATTATGTGTCTCGTCCTTGAGATGTGGTTAGAAGCCAGCCACAGTCTCATGCTTGGGACATTTGCCATCAGTGTCATGGTAGATCATTAATAGGGATATTGTGGGGCAAATATGTATAGAACAGATGTGAATTTCACCTTTCTGTTAGTCCAGCTGATGTTGCCAGAACAAAATACTAGCGACTGGGTAACTTAAGCAGAAAGCTATTTCTTCATAGTACTGGTGGTGAGAAATCCAAGTTCGGAGTGTGGGCATCTCTGGCTTTTCAAAGGCTCCTGCCCTGCATTTGCAGGTAACAGCCTTGCCACTCTCCGGGTCTTCCAATTGTTCATATGTATGCTTCCTGCATCTCTTTCCTTATAAAAAAATCAGTCACTTTACAAAACACCCTTAAATAATCCAACCCTATGAAACTTTGAAAGAACCTGTCTCCTAATGCAGACACATTAAGGACTTCAATGTCAGGGAGAAGGACACAATTCAACCAATATGATTGATGACCAAGGCAGACTTAGGTACAATCCCAGCTATCTATTAACTATTTATGCTCAAGTTGCCTAAATTCTCTAAGATTCAGCTTCTTCTCTTCCAGCAGAAACTAATCACACACCCCAGTGTAAAATAGGTCGAACACAGCATGCAAGAGGTGTTGCGGTATCACCATGTGATATGCTGTGAGATGCTGGCAAAGCTATTTATGAGACGATCCATCTGACATACGCATGTCCTCTGAATCTGCTAAGAAGTTAGATCTTCCTGTCTGTGGACTCTCTACTCACACCCCTTCTGTGTCCATAGCCAGGAACAAAGGATTAGCATTTCTGGATCTAAGAGTGATGGGCTCAGAATAGAAAAATATTAATATTCTCAAATGCTCTTTAAATGAAACAAAAAATTTCTTAACAAAAAGAAAAAGAAAAGAAGAAAGAAATTTGACTTGCAGCTCTCAGCTTACTCAGCATAAAGGGCGTAAAACAGAATAAGCTAGTCAAAAAAATTTAAAAACAGTATTTTATATGTTAAACAAAGTAAGAATTACTCTAACAATCTGAAAACTTTGGATTTGTTTTCTATAAAACCAAACCAGAATGCTCCATACAGAAACAGTTGGCTCACAGTAGACGGCTACTTTAAAATAAGTGCACTACCTGGGAGAAGGCAAAAGATCAAAATGATCAAAATGCCCTGCATTGCGTTTGTCACTAATGATTCTATAGCTTGCTTCCAAAGGCAGAGTCTGCACCGTGATGAAAAGCCTCTGCTTCGTTGCTGGGTCTGGTGTCTGTCAGTGGGTCTCCAAGGGCATCTGATCATTATTTAAGCTTAAACTCAATTATACAGACATGCCCACGGCCCTAGGAGCCCAGCACAATAATAACAAATGCTCACTAAACTGCTTAGTGCCAAGAGAGGGGCTCCAGTACCCAGCTTGCAGGGTGAAATGTTCAAGACATTGGAGCAACCATCATGTGCCACATGCCCACCTCATAGGAAACCCATTTTCTTAATGGGCACAGTAGTATTATATTTAACTCTGGAACTATTTCCAAAAGAAATCAACTGGCCGCGTTCAGATCCTACAAAGGAGACGGTGCCCAAATTCCTTTTCCTCTAAGTCATTCCCTTTCCAATTTCAATACCATCACATCCATTCAGGACAGGTAGCTTAATCTCTATCATGTGCGGCTTTGCAGGCCATTAGCTTTGTTGCCAGTGCCAGTGACAGAGCGCTGCTCCATGTGCTTGGAAAGCCCGCAAAGGCCCACGTTCATTCAGGAAACTCCAGCTGAACTAGATCCATATGTTGCTTAAACATGGAGCTCGCTGATTGGAGGGAGTTTCTGGCTTCCAGCATCATCACAGATGATTCTTGTCCTTTGATGTGCCGCTGGATAGAAAGTAATGTTAGAACCAAAACCACCCCCAGCTTCTTTTCTTTTCCTTCTCCTCTCTCTCTCTCTCTCTCTCTCTCTCTCTCTCTCTCTCTCTCTCTCTCTCTCTCTCCTTTCTCTCTCTCATCCCTTCTCTCTCCTCCTCCTTCCTTTCCTTCTCTTTTGTTTGAGTTAATGTTTACTGAGTGCTTATTGGTGTTGCATTTCATCACCCTTTCTGAAACACACTGTGTGCCCTGATGAATTTAAAGCTAATGACAGCATTCTGATGGGGGTGGTGTAGCCTTCATTTTTCTTGAAGTTTCAAATGAACTTGCCAATGTTTAAGTAATTTGAAAATGGGAGGGTTGGTCCTTAAGGTGCCTACCATTCATGTCAATACAGCACCTGAGGTCTCGTTGATCTATGTGGAGGATGGTCTTAGTATGCTACCACTAGAAGGGGATGAGGAGGACTCCCTGCAATTATCTGTGAAAATATATTTGACATTAACTTCTTCAGGTCCTAGGATTTGGAAACCACTAGATACAAATTCTTCATATGTGACAAGACACAGTATTAGCAACTGTTCTCTCTTGTACATTTCAGTAAAATAGCCATCTTAAGACTATTTGTAAGTTATTACAAACATAAATACTTCAAGTGCATTTCTCATAGCCCTGCTTTGCATTGTTTTGTGTCCTTTTTACTCAGATAAGATTCCTTCTTTGTTCAGTTTGGAAAGAAAGTCCTTTTCTGTGGAATTAAGGCTTCCCCAGCCATCACAACTTGAAAGACATTTATTTACTCATGTTATATTTCCCATCTGTTATGCAGCAATACTTTTATAAAAGATAATAATTTCTAATCACTAAGGATGAGGTTAGATGATGAAGTAAGAACAGAATGAAGCCCCTGATTATTTTTCATTCTGTCCAACCCGCTGTTCTCTGATTCAGGGACTGGGATCATGAGTACACCTCCTGAACTTGGAGGTCAGCCTCCCAAATGCCCTACCCTGAGGAGTCTCCTGGGCTAAGCTTTGATCTTAGCTACACAGGAAGCAGCCTGGTTAGTTCATATACGCCGTGGTTTTGCCTTCTTCACTTTAGAGCTTTTAAACTTTGTGTGAAAGTGTGGCCCTCCAATGGTTGGGGTAACAATACCTAGGTGGTAGAAGATTTGCCCAGCATGTACCATATTTTGGGTTCTGTCCCCAGCACTGTGAAATAAATAAACAAATGAATAGCTGAATAGAGATAAATAGCACAAATATTTAGCACAGATAGGTTTGGTTTAGCATGCCCTGGGACTTTTAAAAAGTTGATTCTTACCAATATTAGTAATTAAAATGTTGCCTCTAACCGTATAGGACTTCTATTAAAACACGATGCCAAACATTCCTTAAGATAAAAATTGTTTGGAACTCAATAGCCACTGCCCTTTTAGACAGAACACAGACACGGTCCGATCTGAGATCATTCATCCTCACCCTGAGCATAAGTAATGCCTGTGGAACCAGTCTGGCCATGACAGTCATTGTTAGTCAACATTGTTATTCCTAAATAAAAATGACAGTGAGAAGCAAATGTTTAAAAGGCAATTAGAACATCATGCAATTTGCAGGCAAATGAGTGAAACTAGAAAAAAAAATCATCCTGAGTCAGATAACCCAGACCCAGAAAGACAAACATGGTATGAGCTCACTCAAAAATGGGTATTAGCTGTAAAGTGTAGGATAAACAGGCTGCAATCCACAGCCCCAGAGAGGCTAGGTATTGTGGATGACCCTTGCTAAGACTCCTAGCAATAGTGGAGAGAATGCCTGAACTGGTTGTCTCCTGTAATCAGAATGGTGACTACCCCAAATGTCCTCGGAAAGCCTTCATATAGTGACTGACAAAACATGCAGAGATCCACATTCAAGCACTGGCTGAGCTCTGGGAATCTTGTGGAACAGGGGGAGGAAGGGTTGTACGAGCCAGGGTTGTGTGGCAGTTGTGCAGGTTGGTCCATTCGTGGAGCTCCTAGCAGTGATGTCAGAAACTGTCCCTAAAGCTTGAGCTGGCTTCTGGGAATCTATTCCTTGTACGGGGTGGCCTTACAAAACCTAAGTACAAGGAGATGAGCTTAGTCCTACCTCAGCTTCATATGCCATGCTTTGTTGACACCCATGGGAAGCCTGGCCCTTTCTGAAAAGGAGGAGGAGTGGATGAGGGGGCAAGGAAGAGGAGTGGGGAGGGAACGGAGGGAGAAGAGGGAGGGAAACTGTGGTGGGTATGTAAAATAAATGAAAAAATAATAAAGGAAAAAGCAATCAGAAAAGTCAGAAATAGCTTTCTTTTTGTCATCTCTCTTCTTCATGGAAGCCCTGGCCAAGCACTCTACCTCAGCTCTCCCTTCTCTCTTCTTCTTTACAGAGGTCCACCTCTAGCCATGCACCCGGAGAGTTCAGTCTCCCCTCATCTGAACACCCCTCCCCGTGTCCCTTTAGTAATTTCCTGACCTCTGTGGGTATTGTAAATAGAACACACAAATCTGAAGATTCAAAGCTCACATCCAGAAGTGAGAGAAAATATATGATGATCTTTCTGAGTATGGGTTCCCTCACAAGTGGTATTGATTCTAGCTCCATCCATTTACCAGGAATTTCATTTTTCATAAGAGCTAAATAATATTTCATTGTGTAAATATACTACAAATTTATTATCCATCCATCAGTTGAATATCTATTCTTGTTCTGTTTTCCAGCTATTATGAGTAAAGTAGCCAT